>CM035780.1:1862636-2149249 GCA_020466155.1 Pachypeltis micranthus | reverse complement strand
GACACTTCCTTGGATCGAAACAGTATTGAACACTATTCAGTTGGTCTCGAAAAAATTAAAAAAATAGACACAAAATAAAATAAATAAATCGTACATGTTAGGAGTTTATTATGTCTTCGAATAGATGGTGAACTCGGCTACTTATTGCCGGCTATTATGAATTTCCTAACGTACATCATTCCTTCGATTTTTCGCTAAGTTTGGCGCTTTTCATATAATATAGAAGTGCAAAACAGAAAACACAATCCTTGTGCCTACAAACGTCATGTTGTGTTGTGTTCCTAGGGCGTTAGAAGCATGTAGGTAATATCAAACGCCAGGAAAATTTAGGGCTGTAGTGAGTGCCCATCTCAACCTTAGCTAAGATACTGCGTCTCTGAATGCAGCTCTTAGTATGTTAAATAGCGAAATTGGGTTGAAGAGTGTTCAAATTCGATTTTCAAAACGCCGGAAATTAATCGACATTCTGGCTCCTTAGAGCAAGTGAAGTATGATTTCCAACGAGGTTCCTCACTATAAAACTTTGTGGATTGATCAATTTATGCACATCATGGTGGAGGAAGAGAGAATCCCAGATAGTTTTGCTGCCTGGTCGCTAGTTGTGGTAGCAAATTGATTATCAACATATGAAAATGGACACGAGGTGTTGAAATTGTGCTTTCATCAAATCAGTATGTCATCTGTGTCTTTCTCTCCACTAACCCACTAACCCAATTACGATTTTTATGCAAGGAGCCATTCTTTTTCATTGGGTAAGTTCTTCTTCATCCTGAAAACTCCTGTCAGCATTCATGTGTTGCCTGCTCTCGGGGATGAGCTCAACACAGCTGCAGCAACACCTTGCACTTCTCAAGGTGGGGCGTTGGAAGCAACTAGCGGTGGCCTGTCTCGCTGGTCCAGTCTTATTTACACTTTCCTTTTGAACCAATCAAATCGGTTTTGTGGACGGCAGTATGTTCCGAGGAGTGTTGCGACGGAGAAGTGTTGTGCAAGTACATCATCACGGCATGTTCAAAATGTTGGTGAGTCTCGTTCTGATTTGTGATCGCAAGTGGTTTAGTAGTCCCGAAAAGGTACTTAACAAAGTGAAAGGCACATCTTTCCTGAACAATAAAGGTTCTGCTCAAAATTTCATTCGCTTGCCCCCCTTACAAGCGCGGGTACCAGAGCCATACAGCCCTAATGAGTCAAAGCCACCTTCAGAAGCGCCTTTCGCGCTCAACGCATTATCAGTTATAACCCTCCTACAAAAGCTTATATTCCAAGTTCTCAACTTTCCACTTCAATGGTGACTTCAGTTTTCGACCGTGTAAATATGAAATAAAGTGATACGCTTGCATTGCTGTGATTTAGCTCAATGTAATGACGTAGCCTCATAAATATTCGATTAACTGATTTGTATCGTGATCGCTGTCATTAGGAATTCAAGAAGAGGGTGTCGTTCCCCATATGTCGCCCAATTTGGAGCGTTCCGCTGGCTTTTGTGTGGAATAAAAGTTCCTTCTCAATGCCTTCCTGAAGCTAACAAGGGGAAATAAGGATGAGGTTGAGTGAGGAGGAGAAATAAACCATTAAAACTGTGTTATCACAGACAAAGCCTCGGTGAATCATAAATTACTGTTTCCGACTCTGTATCTGAATGGGGGGGTTAGTAAGAGCGAGCTTCACTTTTCGAGGTTCTAGGAACAGCTCAGGAAGATAACCCAGTCTCCAGGGCGCTTGCACATCGCTACCGAAAGAATCCGCCCAGTTCCATTGTTGCCGCCCTCGAGCCCACGGCTACAGCTGAAGACGTGATGTAGACAAGTCGGAATTAATGCGGAAAGTGCCCTTCTCCACCCCTACCGCGTTGAAAATTACGCTTTTTGATGTCTTGACGAACTACTCTTGAAAGTCTCGTATTAATTATTGCGTTGGATTCTATACGAAGTGCGGAACCACGAATGGGCAGAATGCTTTCATTTCAACTTTGCTTCATAAGTTGAAGGAAGCTATTAGGGGCTAATGAGAATGCTCGAGCTGTCAACTAGATCACTGCATTGTGTCCTCCAAAACAAACACCAGTAATCGCGAGCAAGATAAGAAAAAGAGGATGTCTCCTATTAGGTTGTAAAATAGTCCTCAATCAAACTTGCCCTGATTGAATCCCCAGGAATTATAGGCCATTTTACTGAAATCGATTTCGGAGAGAGTCATAAGAGTCCACTACACAAAAATATGTGTACAGTAATGTGTGAGGACTGCACACCAGGCCAGATAAGATAAAAAGCAATACGTTAAGGAAGCATGTCATGCGGCCTTCTGTAATTACAGTCTGCACGTCAAACAGTTCCACACAAGAACGTTAAAGATCTTGACGTTGCAGTTTCTTGGAGGAGTTTTTGGCCGCAACCACACAGGAGACATGTCTAAAGGAAAGATTAGAACAGGCTAAGTAGCTCCATGTGGGGTTACCCACTGCCTGAAGCTAACTAAATGACAACCTGCCGTACCTCTATAGGTCTGGATTCGATAGATGCTGAGCGAGTGCTCGGGTTATTCCAGCGAAACCGCAACCTCCATGACTTTCGACTGATATAACTCACTTATGGATGTTAAGGAAACAGACTTGTACATCTGGCGAGTGACAAATTGTTAACTTCTGCTTTTCGAGAAGGAATTCCCGTTCCGCCCTCTTAGATCGAGTTCGAATCGATTCCAAACAAACCCTACTCATAAAACAAGGTTTAGCAGAAAGGAACAATAGCCTGCCGAAAGGCTGACACCGGAATAGAATATTCTGTAAGGATTCAGCTCCGAAGTCTCCCAACGAAAGAGACTTACTGAACATGAAGGAGAACGGGTAATCAGGACTGAGGTGGGGAACCGAAACCGACATCTGCCAGATCAGTACCAGAGGCTGGTGGGATCCAGGAAGAGAATTCGCCGGTGGCTATTAACACAAGCTGCGTGATGCAAAACAAACCAGTCGTTTTCCAATGTACTTGACTCTCTTTAGTAGAAAAGAACGTCACGTATTCAGCTGATTTTTACACAATACGTAAATTTATTTTCATCACGCTACGTGATCAACGGACAATTTGAGTTCTCTCCACATTTTCTCAAATGGTGGTGTATTTTTCTGGCTCTGTAGCCCTTGAGAAGGGAAGGAACAAAACCTGAACTGAACTCCAACAAATGTCAGCCGATTACACAGGTTTCCTTTCTACTATGTAGAGCTTAAGAAAGTAATAAAACGCTAAAAATTAATACACAACGGTTCATTATTCTCATGATTGGGTTTTATTCAATAAAACGACGAAAAATATTAAGAATATAACAATACTACATCAACAATCCGGAAAACGACGGCAAAACAAATATGTTCCGAGACAGATCTCATTCGGTTCATCGAAAAATACGAGTAAACGATACAAAACAAGACCACTACAATGGAACAACGATAATTGAGGTTTCCTAAGTGACGCTAGAGGAATTGGAATGGCTGCAAATTTGGAATCCTCGTGCTTGAAACGTACTGTGTCAAATTCTTGATGAGGGGGAAGTATAATAAACTTTCCTGACTGAGAACACAGGTGTATTGTTCAAAATGAACAGTAAACCAAATTAAGTTTCCGCAAAGCTTCCAAAAAGGAGTTCGCATCTCGTTTTCGGCTAATTTTTTCAACCACTTTTTGCCCTCAACAATCGCGGGTTTCGTCCGATAGGATTGTCGAGAAGGCAGGCACAATTACATACCAAATGGAATTTTTATGCGAAAGAACGGAGTTTGTAGAGGCAAACTATGTCCTGGACGGTAGACGGACATTGCAGTGTGGAATCGTCATGCGTTGAAACGTGAACTGTCAAATGGGGAGGGGTTACATTTACCTGACCGAGAACGTAGGTAATTATTCAGAATGAACAGTAAACCAATTAAGTTTCCGCAAAAGCTTCAGACAAATTGAGCACAGAGTTAATCTCTAAAATATCATACAGCACTCTGTTATCCCGTTCAATTCAAAAAGTCTTTTGATGTTCCGAAGATTAACGAAAACCCTTAATCCCCGCAATCAGGTGTTAATCTGCGCACCTGCTCACCTCATCAGAATGAGATTGGGGGGAGAAAAAAAAATCGACATTATTCGTTATGAAATGAGAAGGCGACCAAAGATTGGTTGAGGGCCCTGGCCCAGGGTGAAGGGAATAAGGCCTCATTATGCATTGCTGAAGATTGGTTAAACCTCGGTGAACTTCAAAACCGCCATTCCTGAATCCGTGAATTATTCATGCTACTTTGTGGAAGCCCCAAAGTAATTTCAGATGGGAAGAGGCATTCGCCGGGGAAGAAGCTCGCTCGGCCGTTTGATGTTCGCCAGTTTCTAAAGAGGCGGAACACGGCGGGTGTACTGTCCAAAAGAAACCTGAGTGGATGCTCAGCGTTTCAATAACGTGAAATGTGTTTACCAATGAAGAGGAAATACGATACTAAAAAAGTGGCTCAAAGGGCCACATTTTTTGCAGATTTATTGGAAGAAGAGAACGAACTCTCAACAAAATTTGAATTCGGTGAATGGCAGAACACGTTTGATCCTACTGAACACTCATACGAAAGTTACATCAGTCATAAGCTAAGACTCACGAGAAAATGAGATGTGCCGAATATATCAGCTTTTCAAACTACCGAAAAAGGGTCTAAGCGATTATGATTCGCTCATAAGGCGCCTTCACCCAAAAAGCTTGTTCTTAATAAGTATTTACGTCGCAATGCGTTGAAAGAACACTGCGAGTGCAGGTATGACGTATCGTGGAATTGGTATGATTTAAGAAATTAGTGCCATGCTTCTCAAAGTGCTATTTTTTCGTTCAACGACCGATCGAAATACGAGTATACTAAAAACCATCACGGTTCGGCCTTTTGACGATGTCCCAGGTATTTATTATGCTTGCAGGCAAACTACATATTTCGGATGTTACGTCGATTGTTTAAACTTCTAGGTTTTCTGTTAACGTTCTCACGCCTATTACAACGCCTATAACTAAACCATTATGGTAAAACCCTAGATTTACTTATTTCGATTTTCCGACAAGTCGTTTTATGCGACATCGTACATCGTATTAATTTGTATACGTTTGAATCATTTTCGTTAGATGACCACCCATGCTACAGATCGTCCAGCACAAGCTACAAGAGCTAAAACTTAAAGGTACTTAATTGGAATTTATAACAAAAATATCTGGGGCGTTGCAACACACAACTTTCCCTAGCTCTACAACAATTCACTTTGTACATGGCTAATTCTATTTAATCAATTCATTTATCACTCAGTCCCTTTGAACTTGGTTAAACAACGCTTTACGGCAGCATGAAGCGGTAGCGATTACAGTTAAAGAATTTATTGTGCTGCTCGTACTCATTCTAGGACCATTATTGAGCAAATGGTACCCAGAAAATTAATGAGGCTGTAAACACGGATTTTTTGAAGGAGGATAGTAATCACTTTTGCAGAGTTATTGGGTAATAACTGTTAGAACTGGAATTAAACGATTAGAACTGGCGAAACGGCGGTAGTTGAAATTCAGGAATTTCTGGAGTGAGCCCCATGTATCTCATGAGCGTTTTTAAATACTCACCCTATAGGTATTGGATTGGACTACAGTACCAATTTTCTTTAACATTCTACTAACATTCCAGCGGAGTTTAAAAGGAAAAAACCACGGCAAAAACGCTTTTCGTCGAAAATGTTGATAATTTATTGTGCTGCTATCGTCATTTTCCCACGAATGGGAATTTTATGGTATAATTATCTTATTAAGAGCTATCTATATAAAAAATTTAATCAAAATCGTTAGAGCGGTTTTTGAGAAAACAAATTTGGTGTTTTCATCACTATGATAACTATAGTTAACTTTCGGTGGATTTTGCCCAAACCCTTATTTTTGCGTCCCATGGTAACCTGTAGACTAGACATCAAGTTTCAACTGATTTGGTACGGTTGTTTTCTCTAGAAACCGCGCTAAAATCAATTTCGTCGAAAATTTTGATAATTTATTGTGCTGCTCTCGTCATTTTCCCACTAATAGGAATTTTATGGTATAATTATCATTATAAGAGCTACCAATATAAAAAATTTAATCAAAATCGTTAGAGCGGTTATTGAGAAAAAAAAATATTTGGTGTTTTGATCACTATGATAACTATAGTTAACTTTCGGTGGATTTTGTTCATACCCTTATTTTGGCGTCCCATGGTAACCTGCGGGCGATATATCAAGTTTGAGCTGATTTGGTACGGCGGTTTTCTCTAAAAATCGTTCACAGACACACATACACACAGACCATTTTCCCAAATAGTGTTTTTCGGACTCAGGAGGGTCTGAAACGTTTTTTCGGACTCAAGAGGATCTGAAGAAAACTCGAAACTTTTTTCGGACTCAGGAGGATCTGAAGAAAACTCAAAATTTTTTTTTCAGCCGATTACATAACTTTCCTTTCTACTTCGTAGAGCCAAGGAAAGTAAAAACAGCGCTAAAATAAATTTTCGACGAAATGTTCGTTAATTTATTGTGCTGCTCCTGTGCCGGGTGTGTGGTGCTGATATTATCTGAACTGGTGGGCGTTTCATCGTGTAACTGCCTGATTTTGTTGTACACCCCCTCTCTAAATGTGACGTTTCTGCCGTCCAGGCCATAGTGTGCCTCCAACGTCGTCTAAAATCCCGTTCTTTCGCAGCCTGCACGGCAATCCTATCGGACGAAACCCATGGTTCTTATGAGCAAAAAAAATGAACAAAAACGATGTTTTGTAGATTTTATCGCAATTACGTCGTCTTCGGTATTGTCCTAGGTATTTTCGATAGTGGGACGAATATAACTGCGTCTAGATCGAAAACAGTGAATCCACGATAAATATACGGAGCCAAAGTCTACTAATTGAAAGAACTCACGGGACAATCCAGCGAAAGTCATCATTTCTTCGGGGTCTGCTGTCATTATCCCCCGTCTCACTCCAACCACCCGTCATTCCGTGCCAATTGCCAAGTGTCGCCTAAAATATATCAATTTCGTCGTTTTGTTGTGTTCTGGTCACGTTTAGTTTGGTTTACAGTTATTTTTCGATGCTGAATCAAATGAGATGGGTTACAGAGGTGTGAGACTACGTCGAGCCGAGCAAGAGAATAATGACGGTTGTGCAACTAGCGGTGTTTTTTCTTGTAGAGTACGCTCAAATGTACTAGAACCTTCGGAAAAATTGATGTGCTAGCCCAATCAAGAAGCTATACGATGATAGCTTAATGACGCTCATAAGATATATATGGGCTGCTCGAGAAATTCCGGAATTTTCAACCACCGCCGTTTCACTTTTTAGCATTTCTCACAGTTTTCACCCGATAATTCTCTAACAGAAAAATCCTTCGCAATAAATTACAGAACTGTAAGCGCAGTGAAATTACGTAGAGCTAAGGAAAATCGACCCTGATGGATTGTGCAGCTTGTGAATGAGGTACAGAGTATTTTTTTCTAAAGTTAACGTACCTGTTAGGTGAGTCCGTCTCCTCTGGCTTGTGAGTTACTGTGGGCAAGCGCTTTCGATGTAAAGACATCATCGTCTGGCCGTTTAGTCAGTACTGGAGTCAGTCAGTTGGTCGTGGTCTTTATATACAATATTTTTTTCTATTAGTCCTAATTTTATTATTCTCATATTTTATCGACATTCCATGTTTTGTTTCCGATTTGTTATTTGCCTCTCAGTTTTTGTTTTTTATTGGGACATTTTTCTGGGAGTTCACGTGGTTCAATTATTCATATTCTACTCTCTAAATTTTAATTGTCTCGTTTTTCATTTTTTTGCGTTCCCTATTTTAGGCCAAATACATTTCACATTTTTCCCGTTCATTTGATATTTTTAATCATTCGAATCTTGTCAGGATTATGTAGGTAACGTTTTCACTAGGTACTTGAACAAAAAGTTATACTATTTTCATGATAAAATGTGGAGGAGGGTATTACATACCGAAAGAAAAGTTATACTATATTTCTAATAAATCACCAGGAGGATATATCTAAATTAATAAAATACATTATTTATTTATTGCGTTATAATTGCATGAATAGGGTTTTATTTGCCCACAGAAAATATTCTACAGAATGTATACTTTGAATCTCAAGGTACGGGCAACGCATCCTCCAGACTCATTTAAATGGAAATTCACGAAAGAAAAAATGTTATCACTGCTGGTCTGGTTAAAGGGTTAAGGGAGCTTAGGGCAGGTCGAGAGCAAACAGATGGGACAAACCATTTCTTCAAGATTTTGCCCTATGCCCGGCAGAACCTCTAATAAATCCGTTTCGGGGAAACTTATTCCAACAGACCTTGCAGCCCGACTAACTTCTACTCGACGTCAGTGAGTCTCTAATTCGATGCGGGCATGACCAACGCCCTACATCATGTTATATAGATGATCTTATAATTTTTCTCCTGCATGTAGTTATAACTACTGTGCTTATAAGGGAAGATGATGCGTGCGTACTAAGGTAGTTTGGAGATGCTTTCGAAGAGCTGCTGACTCCAGGCAAAAATTACGGCAATCGAGCCGGAGCTCCGATCCACAATCCCTGACTTACGTCGAGAATTATGAACCATTGTCGCCCGGTGCCTTTATATAGGAGTCAGTCAGTACACGTGAGCAGCTTATTGTGCTCACCTTAGTTGTTGGCAGACTCTTTTTCTGAAGTGATTTTCTTGATAATAGTGACAATACAGTCCGAAACGAAGCTAATCTTACGAAAGTTGGCATACAACGTTTCATAATTCCACAAGCACAGTGCTAAGTTAGTGTCTCTACTTTAGTCTTCCGTTTTCGCTGAAATTGTCGACAGAAATGTTCTTCTTTGGCAGTAGAAGGCTGCGCGATTGGCATCGAGTCACAAATTATATATTGATAGAAAAGAACGAGAGCACAACAGGTGATCAGAGTATATTCAAGCCCTAGGGTACACACGAGCTACAAAAAGAGGATCTTCCCGTGACCTTAGTAAATAATTCATGGCAAACTCTTGGAGATTGGATTCCTTTTTCCATCAATCAGCTTACAGGGCCAAAGGAGAAGATAGCAGCAGGGTATTAGCATTATTCAGGCAAAACTTACTGAGGCCGGGTATTTGCTCTTCGTTGCGATCAATTTTACGGGGCCTTAGAACCCCATCTGACTCGAACTAACGCTACTGTCATATTTCGTAAACTTGTTGCAGACGCCACCGGATCGACGAGTGCTCGTCGTACAACTCGGAATAACTTATATGTGTTGAAAAAAATATTCGTAAGAACGCAGAAAAAATACTGAAATTACTTATCGGCAAGTTTTCGTACAAATTAGGCCCACTGCGGTTGCACAGAACGATTGGAAGATGGGAAATGGAAAATTAACAATATGGATGTATTTACATTATCCTCAAAATTATCTTTTGCAGTGGAATATCAAAGAGACTAGTAACGCGATTTTTTTGAAAAAGGATTGTGTTTACTGTTTTGGAATTATCTGAAGAAACTGTGAGAAATGCTGGTAAGTGAAACGGCAGTGATTATTATTCCGGAACTCCTGGGGTTGCTCTTGATTATTTCATGGACATCATTAATTTGTCATCGTATAGTAAGTTTATTAGGGCCGTTTTCAGCAACTGTGTAAATCCTGGTAAGGCTCGGTTAACACTACCTAACCTCTCCACTCCACAAAAACGGGTCGCATCAGCTTTGGCTAAGGGCTAACGCTGATGAAACGTTAAACACTAAAAATTGGGCAGTTACCTTCGGTTAGCTCCTACCTTGCCTTATCATATCCTTATATCTGTTCTCCATTACCGTGCTCCGTTGACTTCCATAATTATTTTGAATAATTTATATGTTTTTTAATAATAATAATATCAAGGACGCTGTCTACATGTGCGCAGTTGTTGCAGTTGATTTTCGATTATGATGATAATCTATTATCTTAGGTTATCGCAACCTCACCTGGCGCCCCAGATGGATACGAGAGCGTTCAGAAGACTCCGGAATATACCAAATTAAAGTCTGATTCGTACACAAGTATTATGTTCGTCGAAAAGAAATTGTTGTTCGCGTAAAATACATAGGTTGAGCAGTTATAGAAAAAACTCGAGACCCCATATCGCCGTGTTAGAAAAACCACGCGCAAATGGTTCAGCTGGGAGGATTTAAAAAACGAACAGGTTGGAAATGTTAAACAACAATAACACCGCGTTCGATTTTTCCTGTTGAACCTAACGATTCTCCTGGACTTATTTCGCTTGTGCAGCTTGCACTCAGTGCTCCTCGCCAGTTCCACCTTCGGCAGTTAGTTCAGCCACTTTGGCTTTTGATAATTATAAGAAATTACAGGAACAGCTGTGGTCTGTTGAGAGTTGGCCATCGAGGATTTGTAGATTACGGGGCAGTTTACGTTCACACAACATTTGTTTACTTGCCGGGATGTTGAACAGACGCCCAATTACCTTACTGTAACCTCATTAGTCCGCACCCACCAAGACGTGGCTTCACAGCTTCTCTAACCGCATTTCACAGTTATCTCCGTTAGCATGGAGAGAACGAAATAGGTTAGCCTTGATTTACTTATCTAAATTTGATATGAAATATCACGATTAGTGCTGTTTTGGCGAAAATGGCCCTTAGGCTACCACCCTAATTTTTCCGAGAAAGTGGGTATCATTGGAGGGGAATTTATTACGAAAATCGCTTGAATCGATTTTCTTCAAAATTTGACAATTTATTATGAGCTCGGCCGATTTTCCCACGTTTTTTAATTTTACGATGCTATTGTTTTATTCGGAGCAGTCCAAGTAAAAATGTAATCAAATCTGCTGGAGCAGTTTTTGAGAAAAGAAATATTTGGTAGTTTCCCCACAATAATAACTATTACTTTTGAGTAGATTTTGTTCCGCGAGTTTCTTTTCTACTTTGTACAGCCAAGCAAAGTAAAACCATCACTAGAAAAACGAGTATACGTTAATGTACGCGACTTTCTCAGCCCCACAAAAAAAGTCGAGATTTGAGAGTGCGACTATTACCTACGTATTTTTCAAAGCTCAATCCGAATTTGAGATTCAAAAAAATCGAATACCCCTAATTTCCTTCTCTAGGGGCGACTTACCCATCTACCCCTCCCGTAGGAGTGGTATGGAGGACAAACGAAAAACGGCCGTTATTTCGGAGGGCGAACACGATATTCCCATTTATTTCTGTACGCTCAATCTGAGGTCCAAAAATATATGCTCCCAGCTTTTTTTATCTAGGGACGAATTGCAACCCCTAATGGGTGGTAAACTGGCAAAAAGATCCTCCTTTGTTCTCATGCGTCGGAAAATGCATCGAAATATTGCCGGAGCACTGCAAATCTCGAAATTTTAGACAAATCATTTAAAGAAACAGATGGATAGAACAAATAATTTTGGTCCATTGGTTGTAACATTACAACGTGCAAGAATAAAACAATGTTGCTCCTTTGTTCGAGTCGATTCTCATTTTCCTTCAAATCTATGGTAATCAAATCAATTTGATAATCGCGTTCAAACTTTCTATAACTAAAATCACCGACCGGTTAGTCGCTGGTAACAGATTCTGAGTTTTTAATTGGACAGTTTTAACCCCGAAATAAGCTGAAGGGAACACTGGCAATATGGCTAACACACAAAGGCCCTAAACTATAAGGCACCGCACCTGCTTATTGTAAGAGCGTCCATGATCCTCAGATCATGGCACCCCTGCACCGCCACGAGGCACCATGGCACTGGTCTCACTTAGTGTGACGTCACCTACAAAAACAGGACACGAATTTTCTATGGGTGTGAGCGTTACGAACATAGTTTCCAGCGTAGTGATCATAGTTATCATCTACAAAAGTGCTCGGTCTAATGCTCGTGAAGCACTTTTCATAATATCCTTTGTTTACGGTCGGTTCACACTATGGCGATTTCGTCATAAAATGACGCAAATAATTACACAACGGTGCATTATTCTCTCGCAGAGCATGATTGGGACCTATCCTATTGAATATAACGTCGAAAAACATTATGAATAAAGATCGGGGATGTATCAAAAATCCTGGAAATTACAACTCATATGAGTAACTACACATGATCGCATGTGAAACCGGATGTTTCAATAAATATTTCCGATAATTTCTAGGTTATCCAACTTGTCGCAGTTTCACGCCTCCGAGACCCATCCCACTCGATTCAACATCGAAAAATACTAGTAGTACACGATACGAAACATGACCTCATTACAAAGGAACAACGAAAATTGACGACGGATGCTGGGCAATTGGCACAATGTGACGAGTCGAACTGACAGGTGGTTGAAGTCAAAGGGAGGCAGTTCGGGAAATAAGATCAAGTCCGGGAGAAACGATAACGTTCACTACATTGTCACACGAGGGCCTTCAGGTAGTAGCATTACACCTCCGAAGCACGTCCTATTCGGAGCAGCATAAAAAACCTAGGAACGATACCAAACATGACGTCATTGGAATAAAACTGCCAAAATTTCGTTTTTGGTTAATATTTTGTTGCCTTTGTAGCCTCTATTTCTTTTGGGCCTTCCACGACTCTTCACCTCTACACTCTTCAAAATTCGGTAGCTTAGGGCTTCGCTCTCTTCGGCTCCTATTTTTTCGCAGTTCTACTGGTGCTCAAGTGCAGTTTAAGAGTCCATATGTACTCCTTCTTCAGTTGAACACTATCACCTCTCGTGAAGCCTACACCCCTGCAACTATATAGATAACTGCATTGAGCTAATTTCAGTGAAGGCTGGAGTGGGAGGGGGAGGAGGGACGTAAAGAAATATCCCTGACCAAAAACATAAGTGTACTATTCAGAATGCATAATAAACCAAAAACCAAATTAACATTTGGAAGGAATCAAGAGCTAAAGCTAGTAGGTGATTTTTCTCAGAGAATTTTGAAGAAAATTACGAATGCTTTTGATCAGCTTAACTCCACATTCTAATGTGGGCGAAGTATGAAGATAATTTGTTGTCAAACCGCTTTCATGTTCTCTCACTAATTGATCATCTTGGTTGATTGAATTATTTCCCCGCTTCACATCAATAAAAATAATTAATTTAATCGGATGATGATAGAGTCGTACAGTTGAAAGTTTAAGGAGAATAGTTTAAAGATCAACATAGATGTTATTCTGCCAACTCTTCGCGGCTCTGTGCTTCTATTTTTTTGCTACTTTTACTTTGAACAAACGTTGACTCCGAAACGCAAAAGAAAACTTCCATTAGAGGAGTTTCGATTGATAAAGTGAAAATATGAATTTTAGATCCTCCTATTTTAACCATCTCTTTTTATCTTTCAAGTTGAGTTGAGATATTTGAAGGCGAATTCCAGTCGATGCGGCGATGAAACGAAATAAAAGGAAAATAATCGAGTTTAACTCAGAAAAGTAACCTCTTTTCAGTTGGCCGGCTGAAAGGCAGCCGCTCTTCTGCGCTCTATAACGGAATTACAAAGTTTGCGACACCAACTCCACTTCCAACTTTTCGCTAAGTACGAAACCTTTTCACTGCCGGATAATTTATGTACGCTCTTCCGAAAGGAGACGATTCCTTAGGGACCGCAAAGTCACTCGAAGATTTTAAGCCACTTCGACGCTCGAATGAGCTTTCGAGGACAAAAGTGCTTATTGTAGTTGCTTTATGGTTTGCTCTAACTACAATACTCCGGGACTCCTCGTATTTATTTCCTCGACTTTTACTCAACAAAGCCTTTTCTTGACCTGGAGACAATTACCGAGTTTTGTTCGTGGAAAACGTTAACATCACACTTTTAGCACCAGCAACGAGATTCTGAAACGTTTTCATGTTCCTCATCGGCGCAAATGAGCACGTTATTTGCACGCCCCTTTTCTTTAAGTAGTTGAGCTCTTTAGTTTTTTGCGTGTTCATGGCGAATCGCGCCGGAGTCATTGAGTTTTGCAAGACATAAGAATGTTGGACTGACTCTTTAAGGAGTTCGTAGCATCTCAGGACATTTGTGGCGCGTGTTCAGGCTATTTAGTTCTCTCAATCGTGTCCATAGGCACACACACAGACAATTTTCTCAAACGGCGTTATCGAGCTCAGAAGCCCCATAAATGTAGAACGTAGCCTCACACCTCCCAGACAGTTTTTAAAACTATGCTAATTCAACTTTCGTTATTATAAACGGTATACTCATCAAGTAAAAGGATGACTAACAAGATAAGATGCGGCGTCGGCAGTAATAGAGCATAAGTACCCTCATCCAAGCTCTGCTCATGTGTGTCCTCTGTCTGATGTCTCGATGTCCCCCTATGTCATTATTTTGTAAAGTTTTAAAATCGGTAAAGTTCGTGGTTAAAATATATTTTAAAAAGCCCACCAAAGAAGAACAACATTCAACTTTCATGTAAATAAAAACCTAGCTCAATGCGAGAGGTACACCGAACGAGTGAGGCCAGTGTATGACACAAAATGGGTAGTGGACTGAATGAAATGAAAAAGTTGGGCAAGGACTCGCCTTTGAAGTCTGCATTAGTAAGATACTTACCGCGGACGGGGTGTGCAGAATAGACGAGATGCTGAATATTACGAACGATAGGCGAGGCGTGGGGAAATGGGAAAGTGAAAAAATGTTTTGAAAAATGTATTGTAAGTTCGGGGAATAGTGCACCGACGAAATGGCACAAAGAAAATTAGTGCGAAAAATATGCAGTTTTACGAGACACAGCGAACGATTTAGTGCTACGGTCAGCTCGAGAGTTTTAACTGATAGCAGCTAGCGTAATCAAAAAGCTGCTAAGGAACGCCGTTCGAAGCGAACTTTGGCCGATACAGTCTGCTAACAGTATTAATTTGAAACCTCCTTTTCGTCTTACATCTACCTAACACTTCTTTGATTATAAAGGAATTCAATATTTCAATAATCATTCAAAAGGTTTGATTAGTTTTTTGTTTTTTGAATTTAAGGACAGCCGGTGGGGATTTTTATTTTTCCCTTTACGGCTAACTAACTCAAGGCGACTCTACCCCTCAGCACAAGTTGACTTGAAGAGCGTTGACCACACTTTGCCATTTTCATCTTTATACTTTCTTTGTATTACTCATTCTTAAATAAATGCAATAAAAACAAAAGCTCACCAATTATTCACGGAACGTGAGACACTCAAGAAGTCTTCTTACCTGCAAACATAAAAACACTTAGTTACTAAAACGATAAAAATTAAATAAACAATAAACTCAAAAGTTACATCTCACCACCGCAGTAATTTACCAGTGAAATGTATATCACCACGAAACAGCGCAAATATATACGGACGCTGTATTTTCGCTAAACGCACTTCGATGGAAACCTCCAAGGAGAACAAAATGTAGGTAATAGTTAGTTCCCCGTGAGTTCTATCAAAATCTTCTCGTCTTCTCTCATGAACAGCTTGAACAAGTCTCACGCCTCCGAGACCCATCCCATTCGATGCAGCATCGAAAAATACCTGTAAACCATACGAAACATGACCTGACTACAACGGAGCGACGAAAACTAAATATTCCAGGTATCTATTCGCGATTGGCATGGTGTGGCGAGTCGAGTTAACGGTTGATTTAAATGAGACGGGAAGGAGGGAGTACAAATGATGAAACGATTAACTGGACGGTACTCGGTCTAGACACTGAGAATTGTTGCACTCGACCCAGCATCTAAAAATACTTGGAAAACGATAACGAACACGGGGGTATTTGTGATAAAACTGCCGAAATTTCGTTTTTGTTAATGTTTTTAACTATTTTTTGCTCATAACAACCATATGCTTAGGCAAAGCCGATTCGGATTGCGAGCTGCTGACGGGCACAACCAGCCCAAACGGGATTTTTGTACGAAAGAACAAATTTCTTAGACCTCGTTAAAGGTACAAAACGTCCGGTGGACGGACACTGCGGATTTAGAACCCCAATGTCTTGAAAAGTATCGAATTTTGAGTGCGGGTTGTAAAAAAAAGTTCCTAACCTAAACCATGGGGAAGAATGCATAATAAACCAAAATCTGAAGAAAACTAAAAGAAAAAATGTTCTTTCGATTACTTAACGTTCCTTTCCAGTCAATAGTACCACGGAAAATGAAAATTCAAAGTCAATATCAAATAACGAACTAGTAGATCAAGAGCAAATAAAATTTGCCGAGAAGTTATAAATTAACATTTATTAATTATGCTACGATACCAACCGATCCACAATTTAGCGAGGATTAATCTGAATAAACGGGGAAAGAAGAAAAGTATTGCGAAGACAACCTCGTCCGAAATACTAAATTAGTAAGATAGGTATCAGAACTGCTATCTTTTGAGTTGTTTGGACAGGTCCTTAATCGTATAACTAATAATAGGCCTTATTACACGAATCTTCCTTCCCAGAAATAAGGCATCGTATTTACTTCATTCAACCACAATCCGCGGTGACTAAATAAACTGTAAACCACCATGGTAACTTCTTTTCAACGAAACTTGACTTTTCCGCCCTCTTTCTCGTCTTTTCCGCAATCTTCTTATTTAATATTTACAGAGAATGGCATCGAGTTTTCCTCGGAAGAAAAACAAACATCAAAAGCGAGGGTTACTCTTTCTCTTGTTTCCCCATCCGCGCATTTTACATCATTACAAGGCTCATTACCAGCTAAGGCCAACTTATTTTCTTCAACTGACTGCTGGATAACGGCTTCCCACTTAGTTTTGGGTGTAATGAATGTGTCTCGGGTTTATTCGAACTTTTCCCGCGTCTTTCGCCGGACGAGGAAAGAACTGGAACCTCAATTTAACAGGGCAATAATTCGTCTGTGTTTGGCAAAATAGTGACTTCAGTGCTTATATTCGTCTTAGCTGCTTGATAAATATATCATTCTACTCCGTAAATTGGGAGTACAGTGCGTCAACACGCTCATAAGTTCCGCTTCATAAACCTTACGTTGAAAGGAACTGTGGAGCAAGAGAGCGCCAAACAGGAGAAAATTAAGTGTTTCACTGACTGTTGGGTGCAAGTGAGAGAGAAACATAGACTTGAATTAATTGATGAATAAGACGAATGGGGTAGGGAACTATATTGATACACTAGGTTCAAACGCTCACAAGATTAGCACGATAGAATTCTAAGTAACAAGTAAAAATATGTGGTGCGTTGCAACACACAACTTTCCTTAGCTCTTCGTCAGTTCACTTTCTACATGGCTTTTTCCACATAATCAATTCATTTATCACTCAGCTCATTCTACTTAATCAATTCATTCATCACTCAGTTCATTTGAAGTTGGTCACACAACACTTCACGGCAGCAGAAAGCAGTAGCGCTTACAGTTCCGGAATTTTTTGAGATGTTCGTACTCATTACCGGACTATTATTGAAAAATTGGTACACAGAGAATTGATGAGGCTGTAAACACGATTTTTTTTTTGGAGAGGAACGTTATCACTTTTGCAGAGTTATCGGGTAAAAACTTTTAAAACTGGTAGTAAGCAAAACGGTGGTCGTTGAAATTCCGGAATTTGTGGAGTGACCCTCTTATATCTTATGAGCGTTTTCAAACACTCACGTTATAGGTATTGAATTGGATTACTACACACATTTTTTTTAACATTCTAGTAATATTTCAGCGGAGTTTATAAGGAAAAACCGGGGTAAGTTTTTTCAAACCGATTTTCGTCCAAAGTTTTGATAATTCATTGCGCTGCTCTTGCCATTTTCCCACAGATGGGAATTTTTTAGTATAATTTTCCTATCACTACGAAAAATTTAGTCAAAATCGTTAGAGCCGTTTTGGAGAAAAATAATTTGGTGATTCGATCACTATGATACCTTTCGATGGATTTTGTTCATACCCATAGTTTGGCGTTCCATCGTAACCTGCGGGCTAGATATCAAATTTGAGCTGATTTGGTACGGTTGTTTTATCCAAAAACCATTCACAGACATCCACACAGAGACCATTTTCCAAAATAGTGTTTTTCGGATTGATGAGGGTCTGAAAGGTTTACATATAACTGTCCTTTCTACATTGTAGAGCCAAAGAAAGTAACTAGTTGACAGAATGCTGTGGGTCTCTAGATGGTCGCGAGGGTATAGGCCAGATGAAAGGTGACTATAGAAGAACATAAACTCATAAACTAAAGCTTGAGTACAAGTAAAACTGTGAAATAGCAGGAGCCGAAGAGAGCAAAGAACTCGTAGGAAGAGCAGTATGCGAAGGCCAACCCTTAGCTACTGAATTTTGGAGGGCGTAGAAGTAGAAGGCCGTGGATAGGCCGAAAAGAAATGGGGGCTAGAAAGTTTGCAAGGTGATAAAGAGATTTCTCCCTTCAAAATTTGACACTTTACTTTTCAAAGGTACGGAGACTTTAAATCTGCAATGACCGACTGTCTACCGCCTCGCAGTATTTTGCCTTTAGCAAGGTCTAACGAAAATGTCATTTGGCAACCCAATGTGACGAAACCAAGAACATGAAATGGTTCGAGTAATGGCTTTAGTGCAATTACGACATGTTTATCGTTTCCTACGTTTTTTTTCTTTGCTGAGTCCTATAGGAAGTGTCTCAGAGGTGTGGGGCTGCTTCTAGATGGAAAACAGTCAAATCGACATACTGTGAAGGCACAATTTTGGACGCGGCGAAAAAAGCGCGGGAAGCCGCGTCACCACTGAGCGCCAGCCCCTCCAACGGAAGGAGAAGCCGGGCCCTGCGGTTGAAGAGGCCGGCGGAGCCTCAGAAGGTTGCCGCCGTCGTCGCCCGTTGTCGTTACGAACCATTATTGGAAAAGGGACAAGGAGATTCAACTATCAGGAAATATTGTGCATAATTCGTTTTATTATCTCGCTCCATTTTTCTGAGCGAGAGCAAGGTGAGCCGCTAAAATCTTTATTTTGTATATATTTTCTTTATAAATTTTCAATTTGTTTTTTTTATTAAGCCCATTTGTGTGGAAAGACGCCCTCCTTCACGGATCAGGCTCCCCTTTTGTTGAAGAAAATATCCCTGGTTGGTTGTCCGCCCCCTTCCCTGAGAAAAAGAAGTTCTCAATTTGGTCAAATTGGGAAGAAAACGATCGGCCCCGAACATTACAATACATATAGTGATGCGAATTCTACTACATGAACGGGACAATTATACTTTCCTCTCGGTCTGCGCTCATTTACTGCACAATTTCCGCCTCACTCCTACCAGCTGTCAATTTACAAAAAACATAAGCTGAAATTGTATGCTAGAAATATAATTCCCCATTGCCTACGACAGAGCATCAGCATTTTTCACTCATCGATTACCTCTTACTTGTCTCAATTATTTCAATGTATAAGTACCATATACTAATATATCCCAAAACTTGACTCACTGTGGTGCGACTGAATATGAGTAAGGTAGTATTTTTTTAGGGTAAATTTTAATTTCGTTGAATCTGCCACCGCCTGTTCTATTAATACGGATTTTAAATCTGCTGAGAAAGAATCAAGTGCAATTATTCTTTTTATTCGGAAAGAAGGTTTGAGCCGCAGTGGTTAAGAACTGTCAGGAAACCATTAAACGATTTGCAGCGTTTTTCGAAATAATCCAGCCTTTTTTTTTCAAAACACTACAAAGCCTTTGGATGCGTTTGTAAGCTCCTACAGTTGATAGGGTACTCCTCCAAAATTCCTTAAGACCCTAATCTCAGACATCAGCAGAGATCAGTTCGGCCACATTCATTTTCTAGAATATGGCATGAGAGTTATACTTCAAGGCACTCTGGGGTGGATTGACATCGACACACCCCTTCACACCCCAGGTGACATAACGTCATACGCCCATATGCCTCATCATGTGAAGTGACTTTAGTTCCCCTCCGCCCACACCACCACTCTCTTCCCCACTAGGTGACATAATTTTTGTGGATCAGCACAGTCCATCATGTGACGTCATATCACCTCTTACTAATTTTAACTTCTGCATGGATTAGCACACCCTCATCGGGCGAAATTACCCCCCCCCCCACCATTCCAACCACCCCCACTTTCCCCTCTGTTCTCGTGTAAATGCTACAGGAATTCCGAGCATGCGCGGAGCCCCCAAAAATTGCTATGAAATAACATATTTCAAACAAAAAATTATAGTTGTGACCCACACTCTTATCAATACCTCCATAGTATATACTAAAAACCAAAAGGTTTGATAACGTTAAATAAATTCGACGAGTAATACTTACAATCTTTTGTCAAATTTACGTCTGTCTATAAAAGTATATTGTTTTACAAGCAAAAAAAGGTTAGAGTCACAAATGAAAATCCGAGCAGTAAGCGTAACATTGGGCAATAATAATAATAAATTGGAATTTAATTTCAAGGCAATATTTTAGCACCCCAGGTTGTGCGGGGTGTTGTACGACGTTTCACATGATGGAGCAGGATGGTGTGTAGAGAGAGAGACGCCATGTCACCTGTGGTGTGGGGGGGGGGGCTGACGTCAATCCACCCAGGAGTGCCTTAAGGTATGCAACTCACCTGCTCAATACGATTGGTTAAATCAAGTTGAATTCTTTAGATTTTTGGAACGCGACACTAGGGGTAACAAGGACCACCTGATGAACTGTACAATTTGAAAACACCCTCTCTACTACACACAATAACTCTAATTTATATCAACTCAGAGCGTGAGTGTGGTACTATTAATATACTCCGGAAGGGTCATACGATTCCTGCGAACGTGTCCAACAACCTTAAGCCTCGTCCTACGTAGTTCAAAGACTACGATCCCAACTTTCTGAAAATGCTACTTACTATTGTATGAGCTGGATTTATGACAAAAGCTGCACTAAAATCTATTTTCCACAAAATGTGTGCTTCTTCTTGATTTTCCCACTCACGCGAAGTGCGTGGCACTATCGTGATGTTTGAAATTGTTAATACAAAAAATGTAATCAACACCGTCGTAGCCAATATATGGTGTTCCGTTAACTGTGACACCTATAGTTAGTTTTAAACTGATTTTGCACATACAGGTCTGTTTTTTGCGCATAACCCTCTAAGGGTTATATCAGTCAGACTTAATTCATCACTATGGCGTCTCATGGTGATAGGGGTTGCAAACATATCGACGATTTTCCGTGTTTTTCGTAATCAAAAGTCCTTAAAACGTAAAAGATTTGGAGAGAACTTAATTTTTCTACCTTTTCTTTCCTTCCTAGGCATGGGCCTGGTCAGATCTTGAAAATTCTGCAAGTGGACATTGAGAGCCGTAGTGAAACCCCTTAAACGCCTACTTTTCTGATTAAGGCAAAAGCGTTTGTATTTTTCCCTAGCCGCAATGACATGAAAACGTGTTGATGCTGAAGAACCGCTAGAGTTTACGCCGAAACATCGAGATAATCACACTTGGAGTGCATATTGTGCGTAAATGTTGATCGTAATAATGGAAGTCAATGGAAGTATTTTTATTTTCAGTCCAATACAATTTAAAGCGAATTCTGACTTTACTGCCCTTGAAATCACTTAACGATTGGATTGTCCTCAGGTAGGCATCTATAGTGAATGGCATTGCGACCGAGTCCAAGGGCGTTCCAAGAATAAAACGAGAGGTAAAGGGACTTCTCTCGGGAACGAGCTCACAAATTGATGGTGTCAAGGGGTTGGAATGGGACGAAGTGACATATTGGGTCGTCGGGAGAAGCCAATATCTCGGCCGCAGAGGACTATCTCCTCGCCCTAGTCTAACCTGCCCCAGCCACCGTGCCCCCGAAATAGACTTGTCCGTCCACCTTCCTTCCTACGGCGCCATCAACTTTGACTTGCATCGATGAACTTCGCCTCTTCCCCTTCGATTCCCTTATGAGCTTTTGACGCACGCACCCCTTCCGTGGAGTAGTATTGTCGCTTTGAGGGGACGGAACGACTAGAAGACAATAATTCATTGAATCCTGATTCACAACAGACGTTGTCTCGTACGCAACGAAACACGAGTGCTTCAAAACTATTACATTTCTACGTGAATGAGGGAGAGCATCTTTGAGTTGAACGCCGGATCTTTACACAGGCAATTTGCAATCTGTTATACTCAGAACCTTGAGCAACTCGAGGTGAATAACTCATAACTGCCTCATACATATGCCAAGGCTAGATAACCGCGATGGAGATCCCCAACCTGGCGCAAGGTTGTCAATCATCACCTAGACCTCTCGGCAAATATAATTTGGTTACTGCTAACAACCCTACGACTGAGGCAATCTATTCCTATCATGGTGACATGTCGCTATACTCCATAAAGCAATTGGCTGGTGGATGATGTCAGGTTCAGCTAAGGGTGACCAATTAATCATTATCGTTGCCATTACGCTGAGATCTTGCATATCAGTTTCAAGAAGGCAGGGGTAATCCCAGACTTCATAAAAAAAGGAAAGTGAAAAGCAAGCTTCGAACACGGGTATTCTTGAGGCGACTACCTGGGTAGCAAAGTGAACATTGTCACTATCTGCTGGATGTCCAGTATGTAAGCAACAGAAACGTCCTTCCACAGAAGATTGATAACCTGAATCAATTCGAGCGGAGAGACAATAGGGCAAGTAGAAACTACCAATGAGTCCAACCTCGAAGACTCCACACCGCAACAAAAACATACTGCGAAATGGCATACTGTACTTCGTATCAGCATAGCTCCGAAACCCCACTGGAGTAAATGCCGCACCAACGATGAAAATGAAATGACACACCTGCCACGAGGAAATCCAACTTACAGCAGGTTTCTTCTGCACCGCAATCAAGCGCAAGGTAATCTATACCAACTAATGTTTCCTTGGCACTCACCTGATGAGGTGGCAATTAAAGGCCCCAAGGTGTTATAGAAATGAATTCAATTGGCTCACTGCAAGAACTTGTTTGCTGTAGGAGGGAATGTTAGGTAATAGACTGGAAAAACAGTTATCTTTGATATTAACATTTTAAGGACTACCGAGCCCGAAACTACCATTTTACAAAATCAAATGATCTGGGCATGTCTGAGAACGCGATTTAGAGGGAATGGCAGCACTAAATCATCTCAAATATGTTATTTAGCCCGTAGGCCACCCTGGAACCCTAAAATACGGGTATGTAACCAAAACTAAATTATGGTACGTGTAGTGATCAAAACACCAAGTTTTTTATCTCAAAAATGGCTCGAACTATTATGACTGAATGTCTTGCATGAACAACTTCTAATGGTATAACGTCTAAAATGTGCATCCATAGTAAAATGACGAGGGCAGAACTGAAAATCATCAAAAATGTCGACGAGAAGCGATTTACGTAGGTTTTTATCATAAATCTCGTTCTAAGTGCACATTAGCGTTCTCGAAAAAATATGTGGTTATCTGTCTACTAATATGAAGGTTCAATAATGTTCATAAGATAATCCAGATAAGCCTTAGAAATGATGGCATTCAAACAAATGTATCTTTTTTGAACTACTTTTTTCGCAGTGTTTCCCTTAGTTCGACCTCATTATGGGTTCGAGTGGGTTCTTTAATTGTTATTATAAACCCACGTTCATGTCCAAGTGTGTAGACGCCTTGCTCAGTATTCTTTTTCGCATTATCGATCCACTTTTTTCTGTACAGATATTGTTTCAAGTGTTTGCTGTTCAAATAAAACGTTCTGTTTCTAAGTTCGACCAAGTGGTTCGTTCCCATCAGGTTTCCTTACGTTCCCAAATATATCATGTCTAGTCAAATAAATTACTGGCGCCTTGAGCACTAACAAGAGTTGTGGCACGAGTAGCAGAATCACAGCAGAGAGCACGAGTAGCAGAATTTTTTAAATGCCAGAACGTTAAGCGCCAACAGTTTCCTTGCACCTTGCATTAACCGAATGAAAAACAGATTTGATTCTATTGCTTGAGTTGCTAGAGTACAAAAATTAGCAGATATTTTCTCATGATTTCAAACTTCTCAAGAGCATCCAACATACTTCTCCTAGGCAAAAATGGGCGACTCAATTTAAAAAACCTATCAGGCTGGAGGAATATTGGTGTGCATTCGATTGCTTTTAAAATAAAAATGAGGAATAAATTAAAAAGACGATTGGAACATTAAGGAGTGGACTGATGAGAAAGTTGTGGAGCTAATTCACGAATCGCAGAATAGTTTTAGTGGAACGTCAAACACAAATGTTATCGGAACCGCTACAAAAAAAAGCCTTTGACGAAATTGCTAAAACATCCAGCAACCGCGACGGAAATGAAGTGAGGCAGAAAATACAAGACAACATCTTTTACAATTTTATCTAAAAGATCCACACACTGAGCAGACTATCCAGGGGAAACGAAATATTCCAGGTCTCCTACGGCTGTCGAGTCTCACGAATCTGAACGAGAACTAATGCGATCTCATCTGTGCACGCTTCTGAGGTTTATCGGGAGACTTTCTCTCAAGATTTTGTACACTAGGTGTGTCTTACGGGTACGCTAGGCTTAAGGAGCGTTTCGGTTTTAGCGCAGTTTTTTCCTTATTAACTCCGCTCAAATGTGAACTAGGTTCTTAAGAAAAATGCAGGTGGAACTCTGACCAAGTACCTATACGACGAGTCTTTAATAATGCTCATAAAATATTCATGGACTATTCCAGGAATTTCGGAATTTCAACCACCACCGTTTCACTTACTACCATTTCTAAAAGTTGTTACTCGATATCTCTCTAAAAAAAAAAAAAGGGATTATTGTCTTCTCCGGAAAAATCAGATTTACAGCCTCATTAATTCTCTGAGGCTGAGTACGAGCAGCACAATAAATTCCGGAACTGTAAGATATACCGCTTTCTGCCGCCGCGAAATGATGTTTTACCGAGTTCAAATGGTCTGAGAGATAAATAAATTGAGTAAGAAGATAAAGCTAAGGAAAGTTGTGTGATGCGGCACACCTGATATTTTTTCTCGCCATCTGAAAAGAGCTTAAGCTCGTCTGGGAGTAAGGTAGAGTTTTAGAGGGTGGTTGATGGCAGCACCGGGCCGGAGAGACGTAGCCTGCGCTCTAACGGGGTTGTTTCCAACCAACGCGCTGCACAGGGTTGTTCTCTCCCCCACCAGAAGTCAGGAGCAACCGTACCGCCACAATTCGACTTGACGCCTCTTGGACCTGAAACTATCTTCGACATGACGTCGTAACAGGAGGGACAAAGAGTTCGCCGTGCTGAAATCTTGACTACTTGTCTGCCATCTCACAGCACAAAATTCTTCACTGTGGACTACCAGAAGGTTTGTATACAATCGTCACTATCAAACAAGTTTTCTAGTATTCATCAATTTGTTGCCATTTTTTCATTTTATTATTGAATCTCGTAACGTACGTTCTTCCAATGAATAATCGTCGAAGGGATTAAATACAAATATACCCCAGGGCCAACGGCGCCAGACTGCCCCGTGCGAACCTTTTTACCCTTTAAAACGTAAGCTCAAATGAAACGAGTGAAAAATAGATTGTGTTAGTAACTGAAGCCATAAAAAATCGCTGAATGTACGTGGATCTGGGACAAGTTGTGCGATACTTTTAGATGAAAACCCCCTCACCGTTGGGAAAAGGGAGAGAGCAAACACATAAATTATTCAAAGATTTGAACGAGGTAAGTTTGTTCCTAACTGTTTACGTTCGATTTATGTCACCAGGAGTAAGCAAGAGTGTTCAAGATCAGCACGAAAATGATTCTTCGAAAGCCTCCAAAAAAGTTGTAGAAAAATGAGTTTGAAAATTCCAGCAATTCTTCAAGAAATCTTGTCATCGACTTCACCAAGCACGTAGAGCGTAAGGCCCAATCTGCTAAGTTTGCCCTTAATAATGTTTGGGGAAGATTATTTGCCAATCCTGCTGTACCACTAAAGGCAAAATCGGAGGTGTTCAACGCTACGATCCAGGCTATCCTATGCTACGCTTCATCATGCTGGGGATTTCAGGAGTATGCAAAGGCGGAGGGAGTGCAGCTGACGTACATTCGAAAGCTGTTCCAGTTGCCGAGGTTTTCCTCGAATTACATTTTACATCTGGAGACAGGGGTGGACACCATACCATCGTTTACTCTCGAAGCCCATCCAAAGTACTTCAGGAAGGTATCTTGTCTCCCGGACACACGTCACCCAAAAATAATTGCCATGGAAGTGATGAGAAACAGAGTGTCGTGGGCTGGGCATCTTGTCCGCCTCGCCACTGGATTGGGTGTCATAGATGAGTTGGATTCCTGGTCCTTCGAATATATCCGGCTTCATGCAGCTGACATCCTTGAGAGATTTAGGTAGCACAAACAGCAGTGGTTCTGGCAGAGGGCTATGTACTCAGAGAAGTTCACTCTATATAGGGACCTTGACACCCGCTTCAAGGCTGCAAGCTTGGTCAATGAGCCAGTGATGGATATTTTCTCGGCGAGGTGGATTTTTAAGTTGAAGGGAGAACTGCTACATCTCAATGCAAAGCCGTACAACACTAACCACAACGAGGAGTGTGCTCTGTGCAATAGACATGAGAGGGAAGACTTGCACCACTTTCTCTGTACTTGCCCAGTACTTGGAGAGTTTAGGATTGCAGTTTTTAATAAACCTGTCCTTTCACGGAATGAGGCTGTGGCTTCGTTGGATGGTGGTGGATATCCTCAGCTGGTGGCTTTTGGTAGGATGGCCTGGAGATATCGCTCTTCGTTGGTACATGAATTTAATTTTTAATTTCCTTTTATTTTATTGTATTTTGTTTTCGCGGTAGGTTCTTTTTGCTTTTAATATGTTTCTAGTATAACCTGCTGATGACAGAAAGTTTGAAAAACCATGTCGGTGTTGTTTATTTTTGTAATGCAGAAGGAATCTTTTACTTCGTTTTATTTTGTCAATAAACTTTTTTTTTCTTCTTCTTCTTGTCGTCGACTAAAAACGTGGACTGGTTATTCTCTCAACGGAATCTGGTTGAAGACATATCACGCCACTGGAATAATGATACACAAACCGATCTACCATGTTCATCCTCGTGGATCCTTTAGCAACTCTTACTGCCCTGTGCGAAAATAGAATATCTGGCGAGTAGCAACCCCCTTAAATTCGCAAACCCTACTACATGTACGGGCGCTGTACCTTCCTGCAACAAGTAGATACAGTAGATACAAGTACTAAAAGTACCCCGTGAGTTTGATCAAAGTTTGAGCCGTTTTTGAGAAAATCTTTCGATAAATTAATGTTTCACAAAACTCGTTTTCCGAGCATTTCCCTTCAACAGATAGATAAAGAAATAATTGAGAAACAAAATGAGTATAGGTTGTTAGAAGACACAGTAAGATTTAGCAAACCCAGGGAAACAGTTACTCGGGACATTGTTTTAAGCCAAACAAAACATTACTCGTATTTTCGACTCATTTCGATTTTTATCTCTGCTGAATGGACTGCGTGGGGAACATTTATTGAGAGCAATATATAGGCCTTTAACTATTTAAAAATATCATGTGAGTTTGGTGGAAATTGTTGGAGCTGTTCTGCCTAAAAGCGTAAAACTTCTATTTGTGCTTGATAGGCCTATGTATCACACATAACGCTGGCACATGAGACTGGTTCCACACGCCACAAACTCCTGAAGAGTAGGTTGAACATTGACATATTGACATACCGGCACCTCTAACACCTCAGCTGTGACACCACATAGAGATATCTCCTCCACAACTTCTGGTCACGCTGGTACTTCACGAGCCTCATTCTTATAGCCCACTTATAGGGGGCAAACGGGAGAAATCTTAGTTCAGCGCCCCCACACCAGTTGGGCTCTCAACTCTTCGGAAAATGCAGTGCAGATAACCTGCAACCTCGTCCACAGAAGCACCAAGGGCCAGAAACAGATCTGTTTCTTTATTTCATGACTGTACCTAAACCCTCGACGAGGGTTATATCAGTCATAGAAGTTGCGGTTTCGCTAATATGCAAGAGGCCGGCCCCTGCAGCATCCACCGAACTCAGACCTGTGGAGGTACGGCAGGTATGTGGTCGTTAGCCAGTCTCACCGTAGAGAGCTGTTGCCCGTGTGTTACCGCGCGGAGGTGACCACCTGAGGAATCCCGTACCATCTGGGAGTAGTTCATAATCTGGTTCCCTACCTGATCTTACTTTTTACTTGGGTGGCAAGTTTCAAAAGGACAGATCAACTATAACCACGTTTCTTAGCCATTACCTTCTTTGCGAACTTTGCAAAATGGTTATAGGCTTCCTTTGTAGCAGTCAAAGCTGCTAAGTTCGTTTGCCCTCTCAACAACCGTCGCTCACTGTTGTAGAAACTACAGTGGAGCAGCACATGGTTTCTTGTTTCCTCCGCACTGGAGGCACAAGACGTGCATAATGGAGAGTCTTTGAGAGGAAAGAAGTGGAGCCGCGCATTGAAGTCACCATGTCCCGTGAGGAACTGGCTCGTCCAGTGGTCTGGCTCAACCCATTTTCTAGAAAGACGTTCACGGATGTTGGGGAAGAACTCATACGTATCACGTCCCTTTGACGAGGATTCCCATCTCGCTTGCCATTTCTCTAGAGCCCATTCATCGATGGCGGCAAGTTTCTGTTCTGTGGTGAGATCCGCACGGAGTTCAGCCCAAAGCGGGGAAGCTCGTTTCACTCTCCACTTGTCAATCATGCACTCAACAGCCAAATCAACTGGTGACTGACCAGTGATCACCTGGAGTGCTTCCGTTGATACAGTCTTGTAGGCCTTGGTGATCCACAGGAGCGCAGCTCTCTGGGATTGGGCCAATACTCTCTTTTGATTGACTGTTAGTTTGCTACCCCAGACAACAGGGCAGTAGCCAATCACACCTAAATAGATGGCCTTATACATGAGGATGGTGTCGTGGTAACACACACCCCAAGTGGCCTTAGTAATGGCACGCAGTGAGGCAAACCTTGCAATGGTAGTGCCTTTAAGGGACTGGAGGTGTTGGTTGAAACCCCACCTCTCACCTATATTCACTCCTAAATACTTGACGTGCTTTTCAAGAAGGAGCCTGTGGCCGCCAAAGCGTATTGTGGGTGGATTATTCACTTTCCCCTTCAAGAGGATTAGCTGGGTTTTTTCCTCACCCACCTGCATCTTGACGTGCTCGCACCATTGGTTGACGGGGCCGAGCACGTGGTGGGTTTTTTCTTCAATTTGGCGGACTGACTCTGCAAAGATCAGCACAGTCAAGTCATCCACATAGGCGTACGGCTCGCAGTCAGTCTCCATGAGTTTCCTGAGAAGACCTTCGAAGAAGGCATTCCAGAGTGCTGGTCCAAGGACCGAGCCCTGTGGGCACCCCTTCTCAATCTTTCTCCAGACGGAGACATGCCTACTTTCGATCGTAGCAGTTCTGTCTGTCAGGTAGCTTCTGACGAGCGAGTACAGGTTGCGGGGGATTCCCCTACCTTTGAGCTCATTAAGGAGCGCTGGCCACCAAAGGTTGTCAAACGCTCCTCTGATGTCAATCAGAGCTGCTACAACGTACTTAGCCGGTGCCAGCAGGGAAACACGCCGAATCTCGACAATGACATCCTGCGTGGACCTTCCTTTGGTACACCCGTATTGCCTGCCTGTGAGGTTGCGGCCAAAGACTCCTTCGAGGGACTGCAACATCAAGATTTCTAGTGTTTTGCCTAATATGGAAAGAAGGCTGAGTGGTCTCCATGATCGCGGGTCTGACTGATTGCGGTCGCCTCCCTTTTGAAGAGTGACAACACGCGCAGTCTTCCACTGAGTGGGGAACTGTCCGACCAGCAGACAGTCATTATATAAATTAAGGAGGCCGCTGGAGATCGTTCGCTCAGCCTTCCTTAGCATATTGCTTTCTATTTTATCTGGCCCAGGAGATTTGTTGGGCTTTAAGGTCGCAAGGGCCCTGCCGAGGTCGCCTGTTGTCCACAGTGGGATGTCGGGCTCGTTCGGAGGTCCATGATCAGCTCCTTGCTGCCCTCTGGGCTTCAGTGTCTCGAGCTACTTGGTCATCTGGGAACGCCTTCTCAGGAGGGTTTCCAGTGAACGTTCGATGCTGCAGGCCCAGCCTGACTCATTTGCATCGCAGCTAAGACCTGCTCTACATTTGCTTTTCCTATGGAGGACTTGTAGTGTCTGCCCCAGGGGTTCTCAGATCTCCACTTCCACAAAATTTCGCCAGCCTTGCCGTTTGGCTCGTTTGATGGCGCGGTGGAAGGCCTTCTTCTCTTGGATGAAGGCAGTTCGGAGTGTTGCTCTGGCATCAGGGTCACGAGTGTTTTGGTACATCCTTCTGGCTCTATTTGCACTTTGCTTGAGGGATTTAGTTCCTCAGTCCACCATGGGACTTTGATCGCCCTGTGCTTCTGTTGGCCAAGTACAGAGAGCCCAGCAGAGTGCAGTGCTGTGGTAAATATGTCCACTTTGCTGTCCACCTCTTCAGGTGTGTATGCTTGCGCTATTAGATCGGTGTCCGCGGCACGCAGTTCACCTTCCAGTACCCTACAGAATTGTGGCCAGTCAGCATTTTTTGTGCGGAATCGCTTTTCACGTGTGTCTTTGCAGAGGATGTTGTCATCCGTGATGGCAAAGTCAATAACCATGTGATCGCTCTGCGTTGCACCTGGTACGACTCGCCAACCCTGCAATTTGAGTAGCAGGGTGTGAGACACGGCTGTGACGTCTATAAACGACCTTCCTCCCGGACCATCATAGGTCGTCTCAGTCATGGGGTCGTTGGCAACAATCAAGTTGTACCTGGTGAGCAGCTCTATATACGCCTCGCCCGCCCCATCCAGGGTTGGGGATCCCCACAATGGTGATCTGGCATTTGCATCGGCACAGACTATGCAGGGTCGTCCTGATAGGCCTGCTAGAGCCCGCTCAAGTGGTTCAAGGCTGTTGGCAACTGGCGCGCCAAATTGCCTGTAAAATGATATTACAACCAGCTCAAAGCCACCGGCTCGGATGAGCACAGCGGCCAAGTGCTGGCTGTTCAGGTGAGTGAGTGCGAGCATGTCAATGGACGGGTCGATGCAGGCCACTGCTGCCTTGGCTCCCGTTCTTGCTCCAGCCACTACTCGTGCCTGCGATCCCAGACCAAGAGTTTTGGATCCTATGTATGGTTCCTGTATGGCGAGAACACTGCAGCGTTTCTTGAGTGCATTTTGCAGCAACTCAGCCATAACTGGGCAACTCTTATTGGTGTTGTGCTGAAGTATTCGAACTGTTTTTGACCTATTCATAATCCACTCGTGACTCCTGGAGGGCAATTGCTCGCTGACGAATGGTACAGCGTGCGTCTCGTGTGGAGTGTGCAACCTGTTGGATTTTGCGTTCGACGCAATTGGCACATTGAGGGAGCATCACGCTTGCATTCCTTACTCCAGATGTGGCAAAGGCGCACCAGGCGCACACAACAGGTCTTGTACAGGCCACTGCCAGGTGGCCATAGCGCTGGCATTTGTAGCACTGGTGGGGGCTTGGTACTTTCGTATGGCGCACCGCTGCCAGGCTATTTGGAGGTGCCTTGCCCCTCTAGTTTTTGTATAGGCTGGGTGATACCTCTATCACCCAATCCTTCTGTCTGCCACGCTTTTTTGGTGAAGAGAGGCCTGACGTCCTGCGGCTGCAAGCTAACGCAGGGTTGTGCTCAACAACTTGTTGGGCCAAGTCCTCTTTGAAGGTCAGTCCGCACGTCGCACAATAGCAGGCGTGGAAACGACTCCAGGGGGCTGACGCTTGAGCTTCAACTCCTTTTTGTGGAAATGTGGCTCGTGAGCGCCTTGGCCATTTCTGGCGTTTCTGTCACAATGACGGCGCCACCTCCCACTGCGGTGCGGATGTCCAGCACTCGGACGCTTAGTGCTTGGAGGTCCAGCAGGGACACCCGCATAAGCGCTTCCATTGCGTCAGGGTTGGAGGGACCAGCCTCTCCTTCCTCACATGTTCGCCTAACCACTACCACGTTTTGTCGCGGGTTTTTAGGGGGAAGTTTGGCAAGCGGTGGAGGCTTTTTATTTTTACTTTTATTTTTACTTTTGCCCTTGTTTTTGGGCAGAGGCGTAGGCGGGGCGCTGCCCTCGGCCTGTTTAGTTGGGGCCTTTTTATTCTTCCCTCTGCGCTTCCTGGCCCTGGCAGACTGCCATTCCGCCTCAGCTCCATGAGGGGGGGGGAGGAAGGCGCAGTAGCGGCTACTGCCGCATATGAGGGGCCTGGGGTACTACCCTGGCTCGTTGAATCTCCTTGAGTTTCGAAGCTGGCTATAAAAGCTAATGCCCCCCCAACGACATCGCCCCCTGCAACTACCCCCCTGCGGGAAACTGTGGCGGCTGTCGTGAGGGAAGAGCTGCGAAGGGCAATTGCCCAGCAGCCAGTGCCACCAGCCCCCCAAACTCAAGGAGCAACAACGAGCCAGGGTAGTACCCCAGGCCTCATATGCGGCAGTAGCCGCTACTGCGCCTTCCTCATGGAGCTGAGGCGGAATGGCAGCCTGCCAAGGCCAGGAAGCGCAGAGGGAAGAATAAAAAGGCCCCAACTAAGCAGGACGTGCAGGCCGAGGGCAGCGCCCCGCCTACGCCTCCGCCCAGAAACAAAGGTAAAAATAAAAACCAAAATAAAAAGCCTCCACCGCTTGCCAAACTCCCCCCTAAAAACCCACGACAAAACGTGGTAGTGGTTAGGCGGACATGTGAGGAAGGAGAGGCTGGTCCCTCCAACCCTGACGCAATGGAAGCGCTTATGCGGGGTGTCCCTGCTACGGACCTCCAAGCTCTGAGTGTCCGAGTGCTAGACATCCGCACTGCAGTAGGAGGTGGCGCCGTCATTGTGACGGAAACGCCAGAAATGGCCAAGGCGCTCACGAGCCACATTTCCACAAAAAAGGAGTTGAAGCTCCAAGCGTCAGCCCTGGGTCGTTTCCCACGCCTGCTGCTGTGCGACGCGGCGGACCGACCTTCAAAAAGAGGACTTGGCCCAACAAGTTGTTGAGCACAACCCTGCGTTAGGCTTGCAGCCGCAGGATGTCAGGCCTCTTCACCAAAAGCGTGGCAGACAGAAGGATTGGGTGATTGAGGTATCACCCAGCCTGTACAAAAACTAGAGGGGCAAGGCACCTCCAAATAGCCTGGCAGCGGTGCGCCATACGAAAGTACCAAGCCCCCACTCAGTGCTACAAATGCCAGCGCTTATGGCTACCTGGCAGTGGCCTGTACAAGACCTGTTGTGTGCGCCTGGTGCGCCTTGCCACATCTGGAGTAAGGAATGCAAGCGTGATGCTCCTCGCGTGCCAATTGCGTCGAACGCAAAATCCAACAGGTCGCACACTCTACACGAGACGCACGCTGTACCATTCGTCAGCGAGCGATTGCCCTCCAGGAGTCACGACTGGATTATGAATAGGTCAAAACAGTTCGAATCCTTCAGCACAACACCAATAAGAGTTGCCCAATTATGGCTGAGTTGCTGCAAAATGCACTCAAGAAACGCTGCAGTGTTCTCGCCATACAGGAACCATACATAGGATCCAAAACTCTTGGTCTGGGATCGCAGGCACGAGTGGTGGCTGGAGCAAGAACGGGAGCCAAGGCAGCAGTGGCCTGCATCGACCCGTCCATTGACATGCTCGCACTCACTCACCTGAACAGCCAGCACTTGGCCGCTGTGCTCATCCGAGCCGGTGGCTTTGAGCTGGTTGTAATATCATTTTACAGGCAATTTGGCGCACCAGTTGCCAACAGCCTTGAACCACTCGAGCGAGCTCTAGCAGGCCTATCAGGACGACCCTGCATAGTCTGTGCCGATGCAAATGCCAGATCACCATTGTGGGGATCCCCAACCCTGGATGGGGCGGGCGAGGCGTATATAGAGCTGCTCACCAGGTACAACTTGATTGTTGTCAACGACCCCATGACTGAGGCGACCTATGATGGTCCGGGAGGAAGGTCGTGTATAGATGTCACAGCCGTGTCTCACACCCTGCTACTCAAATTGCAGGGTTGGCGAGTCGTACCAGGTGCAACGCAGAGCGATCACATGGTTATTGACTTTGCCATTACGGATGACAACATCCTCTGCAAAGACACGCGTGAAAAGCGATTCCGCACAAAAAATGCTGATTGGCCACAATTCTGTAGGGTACTGGAAGGTGAACTGCGTGCCGCGGACACCGACCTAATAGCGCAAGCATACACACCTGAAGAGGTGGACAGCAAAGTGGACATATTTACCACAGCACTGCACTCTTCTGGGCTCTCTGAACTTGGGCAACAGAAGCACAGGGCGATAAAAGTCTCATGATAGACTAAGGAACTTAATCCCCTAAGCAAAGTGTAAATAGAGCCAGAAGGATGTAACAAAACACTCGTGACCCTGATGCCAGAGCCACACTCTGAGCTGCCTTCATCCAGGAGAAGAAGGCCTTCCACCGCGCCATCAAACGAGCCAAACGGCAAGGCTGGCGAAATTTCGTGGAAGCGGAGAGCTCTGAGAACCCCTGGGGGAGACACTACAAGTCCTCCATAGGAAAAGCTAACGTAGAGCAGGTCTTAGCCGCGATGCAAAATGAGTCAGGCTGGGCCTGCAGCATCGAAAGCTCACTGGAAACCCTCCTTGAGAAGGCGTTCCCAGATGACCAAGTAGCTCGAGACACTGAAGCCCAGAGGGCAGCAAGGGAGCTGATCATGGACCCTCCGAACGAGCCCGACATCCCATTGTGGACAACAGGCGACCCGGCGGGTGAAGTGTCTCTATACTGTTTTCTTCTTTTTGTTCTGAAGATTGAGATGTACTAGGTTCGAGAATTTTCTGTTGTGCAGGGACGAGTTTATGGACTTTCGTCGGTGTTCCTCTTCGACCAGTCTTCACCAATTTTGGCCTCCCCCTTCCTCTAACCATCGTAGTGTCTTCCATTCTCTCTTCATGTAGAATATCTTGATCACTCGGTTGATTGATGTCTGCATTCTCTTCAGGTGTTATCGTTGCATTTCTATTTACATTTCTATTTCTATATTTTATTATTGATTATTCGGCGTTGGTATTTTTCCTGATCTTCATAAATTTCAAGATTTTCGTTTTCAATGGCATTCAATTGCTTCGGCTCCAACTCGTCGACGAATTTCAGGTCCCTCGTCACGACAATTTTTCTATTCTTCGGATCCCAAACTCGATAAACTTTTGCAGTATCGGAGTATCCTACGAAGATACATTCGTTTGCTCTAGGTTCCAACTTCCCTTTGACAGACTTATCCAACATGTAGGCTCAACTTCCAAAAGTTCGAAAATACGAAACTTTCGGAGTTTTCCCAAACCACATTTCATATGGAATTTTTCCGTCAATCCCGGATGAAGGGCACCTATTCCGAATATGTACTGCCGTCGCCACAGCCTCTGTCCCGAAACTAAGAGGTAATTTAGAATCCAAGACGAACGACGAACAATATTCAAAATAGTCCCATGTCCCCTTTCTGAAATTCCGATTTGGTTGAGAAGTTCCAGGAACTGTCAATCTACGCCCTATCCCATAACTTTCAAGATAATCTTTAAATGCTTTACTTGCATATTCACCTCCGTTATCGGATTGCAGATATTTGATTTTTGTGCCTCTCTGATGTTCAAAAAATTGTTTGTGTGCTTTGCTTTGCATGTTTATCTTGAAAGTTGTGGGATAGGGCGTAGATTGACAGTTCCTGGAACTCCTCAACAGCATTCAATGTTTCGCTTTTTGCTTTCAATAAAGTTACAGCACGAACTCTCGTGGCTTCGACTATAAACATTACGTAGTACGAAGAATTGCCTTCGATTTCGTTCTTACTCGTCCCCAGACATCAGAATGAACGATTTCAAGTGGTGCGACCTTCTTTGATGATTTCGTAGGAAATGGAGTTTATGCCATCTTACCACGAATACATGTCTCGCAAGTTGGCAATTTTTCATTCCTATTGGGCCTATTACTTTCTGAGATTTTACCATCTTCTTGTGGTCATTCTCGTTTAAATGTCCAAAACGATTGTGCCAAACCATCAGTTTCGACAATTTTAAGTGATTTTCTTCACCTTGCTTAGCCACTTCGTGCTTCCATAACGAAATACAATCCATTAACTCTATTAGCAGAAAAAACTTCTCTATCGTTCTCATCAAATACTGACGCCTTATTCCTTGTGAACAGAACTGTGCATCCATTGTCTGTAATTTTCGCCACTGACAATAGTCCCATTCTCAGATCTGGAACGTATAAGGTATCTTTCAGTTTGATATGAGTTAGAACGTCACTGCGAGTAAGCAACTCAATCGATCCTTTAGCTTTTATTTCTGTACTCGATCTATTGGCCAATTTCAGTGTCATATTTTCAGTGGGCGTGATTTCAGTAAACCTACTTCTATCACTACACATGTGGTTACTGCAACCACTATCTAAGCACCATTCTTTACTGTGTCTCTCTGGTTCCACCCATCAAAGCGAAATGATAGGACATTTCGTTGGTTGCAACTACTCCAGCATTTTCTGCCTTCTTAAGACATTCCGACGCTTTATGTCCTAGTTCCTTACATCGATAGCACTTAAACTTAGTTACCTGAGCAGGCTTCTTAATTTTTGCATGTGTGTACTTCCTATTTTTCGCTACCATCGCATCAGAATTCATGTTTTGAAATTTGTTTTTCCGTGCATCTGACTCTTCCAAAATTTTAGTTCTGAGAGCATCAGGTTTTGGCAGGTCCTCTCGTGATTCAATCGCACATCGAAAATTTTCTAATTCTTCTGGTAAGCTAAACAACAACATAATTGACAAAAGATCATCATTAATAACAATGTTCATGTCACCTAATTTATTAACATTTTCGAAAAAGTATGACACATGATCTCTCATATCGTCCCCAGATTTCATCTTATGCAGAATCAATCTCTTTAATAGCGTCGCTTTTCTAGCAGGTCCTTTAGATCTATACACTTCCTTGAGTTTTGATCATACTTCATTCGGGGTCTGGCACCCTTTAATCAACTTCAATTCCGACGAAATAATGGATAAAATTAAGTCTGATCTGGCTTTTTTATCTTCCACTGAACACGCTTTCACTGCTGCTGCATACCCGTCAGCGTCTCCACCAGCTTTTCGTTTTCTCAAATTACATATTCCCAGCCGCCAGTCTTGATTAGAAGTGCCTCGATATGAATCCTCCAAGTTTCGAAGTTGTTTCTTCCTAAAGGTTCTATTCGCACTGAACTGTTCATTTCTAATAATTTTGATTATTGAAATCTTAGAAATTGTTGTCCTTGGCCCATAACCTGTCATATGAGAGAAATGAAAGGTAGTCCGTTTAACGATAAAAAGCATAATGAGAATTTATTCAAACAAAGGGTAAACAACGCGTCTCGTAACAACACCTGTTGGGGTTTTTTTTTTTGGTGGACTGTATGAAATATAAATGTTCTAGTTACTCTTTTTTTTTCTGTGGCGGGTTAACCGATAAGCAGCAAGTGATTCGGGTTGGAATTCCGGAGGAGCGGGGATTCTGTGGGAAGGAATGGAGAGTTGGGCTTACCTTGAAGTTCCAGGCGATCGAATATTGAGCGGTAATCGGCTGCGCGAATCTGATGTACCGATTTTCCGTGTTGAGAGTTGTTTCACACTCCGACCGTTTGGTTTCCGATTTTTCGATGAGTAAATTATTACCGAGAGGTGTCCGAAATCTCATACGCCGGAGCCGCAACGCACGATGTGAGTCTGGGAAAATAGGAGCGATGGGAGGCTGAGGATGAGAACAAAGGAGGGGCGCTATCGCCAAGCCCCTGCCACCGAGTGAAGTAAGATTATCGGACCAAGGTCCGAACAACACCTATAATCAAGAGTGTAGGCAACGATAAGTTTGGACTTGTTACGTTTTTCTCAACAGACTCCTTTCTGAAACAAGGGCTACGGAGTTAATTTGCACATCAAATAGTTGTTCGAACGTCGAAACTAGCGGTTGGAATACTCGCGAACAGCAGAGGTTGATATTCAATGGGTGGGATGATATTCATAACCATTCACTCTACTCACTTCCTCAGCAAGCCTTAGAATCTCACTCCTCAAAAGGGACAAGGAGTCTGAGGTTACCATGTTTGGCCAGCTTATAGGGGGGCTGCTGATCAACGCCTGCAATGGGAGAGCCTGGCGGGGCCCCGCTATTTGTGGAGGCCTTCCACAATCTGCCCATACTGGGGCTTCCGACGCAGCGCTTTAATGGCTGCCGCAATACGGGAGGGGAATTGCTCTGCCAGATGTTTGTTGGCCCTCAGCAGCATGCACATAGGTTTCCACAAGGGATATCCCAGTAGAATTCCGGACCCCCAACAGCAGGTTGATCACAGAGTGGCGATAGTACACTGTGACGCATAGTCACAGGGCCTCGTCAGTTGGAATCCAGCGGGGACGAGATCTCGGAATCTTGGAGGTGAGGTTGTCATTCCGGCTGAGCCCATTCGTTAGCGGTCTATACACACACACACCACCCGCCGAAATTAGGTTTTTTGGATTCAGCTGGCCATAAAACGTAGATCTGAAGAAAACCCAACTTTTTTTTGACACGATCTCATGACGTGACTTTGACTGTTGACATTGTGTGAAAATGAACTATTATCCTACATGTTATATGTTATGTTATTTCCTAACGGTTTGTATTCAACCCGTTTTTGGTGCATTTCCTAACGATTGTTAACCTATTTTCCAAGAGTTTCGCCTTACTCGCTAAAATCTTCATCAATTTCCCCATTTTAGCCAAAGTCTAACCTTTCGAGGTATTTTGCTTAACGCCCTTGCTCGTTTTACTTATGACATTTTACTTCATTCCCTATGATTTGTATTGTAAGCAACGTCGAATCAACTTTTTCTAGGCAAGGTTTTCCTCGAATTCCCAACTACCAAACGAGCTATTCTCCGATACAGCTTCAGACAGCGTAACGGGCACGTAACACGTCGTGTGAACGGACATTTGAATATTTGGAGGGAAGAAGAGCCGAGTTTTGGGGGAAGCAGTTGGCGAGGCGATTCATAGGTTGCTCTGGCGAGGCGTTCACGGTCCAGATCAATAGAAACAGAAGCGGCAAGAAAGAAGAGACCTGTCTCAACGGCGCCCTGCCGTACGACCGGGTCGGAGGGCATGATTTCGGGGGCATGGGCACCGCAATGCGATCCCAACTCCCAACCCAATTTGTTACGTATTCCCCACACGAGAAGGCTTATCGCCGAATTTAATGAGACACAATTAACTTCGTCGTTCTTTTCGACTCTACTCTAAAGAAGTTCTAATTTGCGATAGTAAAGAGTACAGGGGGGACCTTGTACTAAGTACGGGGATTATGCTAGAGGGTTTGGATTTGAATATGGTTTTGATAATAAGGAAATCGAAATAAATTACTAAAGTTAACGTACCTGTTAGGTGAGTCCGTCTCCTCTGGCTTGTGAGTTACTGTGGGCTCAGGAGGAGCTCTGTGGGGGAGGAGACGGACTCACCTAACAGGTACGTTAACTTTAGTATTTGCCTACTGGCGGACACAACCCAATTTCTTTAATATCGAAATAAATTGATCGGAGGAAAATAATAGTTGATTAGGCGTTTCTCGAGTATTGCTCCTGGTCATGGATAACAATGGCAGCAGCAGGATAAATATAAGGTTACTTAGCATAAAAGAAACGAATAAGTAAGCGATATCACACAACTTTCGATACAAATTCAAACGTAAAAACAAATGTCGATAAAATTGTTGAGAATATTCGATGGTGTAACGGTGAACGATTTGAAACGAGTCATGGAGTGAGGGGAAAAATTTGAGTAGCACCAACCACGCACGAGAAGGTAGCCGCAACACTTAACCATCTCTCAAAATGGTCTGCCGCCCTCATTCAACTGAGCAGGGGCTTAAATTAGATTGATTTTGGATAGTGGATTACATAATAAATAAATCACAAGTCGACCACAGGATCAAAATCAACAACGCCCTAGAAGCCAAGTTGCTAACTAACTCACAAAGTGTTTCTTAAAGGAATGAAACATTTTGTCATGGCCTAACGCAACTACCAGGAGTGACGTCGAAACGTCCTCATCACTATTAGGTGGATTCACCTCACCCCTTTCACAAAGTGGGTTGAGGGTGGGGGGTGTCACAACATGTGTGTGGCTACTACACTCAAGACAGTTGGGGTAGGACCCTTGCGTCACACGCAACCTCCAGCAGACAGTTGACTGATCCCTCTTCATAGATTTCTACTACACAAAGGTAAAATATCTGGCACGACGCATCGCAGAACTTTCCTCAGCCCCACGTACATTCAGCGATTGTTATAGATTTATTTAGTTGCTAATCCCCATCGGGTTTTCATTCAGTTGATTTGAACTTGGCAAAACATATCTTCACTTTGTACTTAGGATGTGGTTTCCTTCTACCTATACCACGACTATTACTGAAGAATCTATGCACAGGTGATTTATGAGACTGTCAACATGATTGTGATAATTGTCACTTTCAACAAAGTTGAGTTTTCTTCAGATCTCTACATTTTGAGGTTTACTGAATCCAAAAAACCTAATTTCCGCTCGTCGTCCGCGTGTGTGTCTGTAGTTCAATTTGCTTAAAAATGGCAGAACCGATTGAGTTGGTTGTTTTTTATTTTGTTCGAGATATTTTGTAGACGTAAAAATAAGGTTATGGGCTATTTTCAATAATGGGAAACGGGTTTGAGGGACGAAAATGTGCCAAAAACATGGGGTTTTCGCATTTATTTCGATAACGGCTGTAACGATTTTGATTGAACTCCCAGTTTCTCTTCTACCAGTCAGTACCCCACTTTTCCCGCATAAATATCTCCATGAAAATTCGGTGAAAAGAGATACCAGCCTATGACGTAAAAATAGGTCTTTTCCGCTTTCAGGCAAAACGGGTTTAAACATTTCTACCAAACTTACAGGATGTTTTCGAATAGTTAATACCTATATTTTGTCCTCAATAAAAGTTCTGATGTCAGCCTATTCAACAGAGATAAACATCGAAAATGATGTTATTTGCACATTTTCATAATTTCCCGAGTAATTGCTTCACTTGATTTGATCAACCTTACAGAAGCGTCTTGTGGCAACCTATACCCACATTTTGTTTTCCATAATTATTTCTGCATCTTCTCGTATCTTTTCAATGTAGATGTAAGCCATAATAGCTCGGAAAATGAGATTAGTCGAATCCGAACACCGTGGATTAACCTTTTTTCCAATTTTCTCAAAAACGGCTCTAACCATTTCAATCAAACTTATGGAGTAGCCTCATCTAACTGGTACCTACACTTTGTTCTGTATAAATGTTCCCGTAGAAATACGGTCGTCGAATCTAAAGTGTTGCGGGAAGTTGTGTGTTGCTACGCACCAGATATTTGTTAATGATAGTTGTAGTATCTTGTACATATTAATGTAAATTAATATAAAATGACTACACGTCAATTCGTTAGAACACCGAATGAATCTATATTTTTAATTCCAACCCAGATGACAAGCAATCAGCTGTTTATAATAATAACAGTAGTGTCGCTGGTAACTAGCTCACTACATTCCTCCCTAGGCCGAAATATTCTAACACATGATAAAATCGTTAAATTTTGAAGGGAGTTTAATCACTCTACCGCTTCTAGAACATACTTGTTCTCCAGAAGTCCCTGATGCTTGTTCTTGGGATTTCTCTTCAACATTCGGTATGAAGTTACCAGGAGAACTGACGGGTGCTCCTTCTGTTTCCATTTCCACCAACTCCTCTTCTCGTTCGGGTATCCTCTTGAAATGTGAAGAGTTTCTTGTGATTAGATGACTATCCGACTGAGCAGTTATCCGAGTTCCTTGGACGTCAACAACCTCTAATGGATTTGGGTTGAAAGGTGTGGAATATTTGTCGACCTTCTGCTGTTTCACTAGTACCCGATCTCCTGGCTTAAGTTCGTGAATCTTAGTATGTCTCCTAGCATCTGCATAGTTCTTCATTTTTTCTTTGGACCTTTCATCATGTTCCAAGAGTTGTTCATCTACATCATCACAGAACAAATTGGATGCCATTTGAGGTAAAAATGATCGAAAATTAGACCTTAACAATACTTTAGAAGGTTGGATTTGAGTGGAACAGTGTGGAGTGCCTCTATACTGGATCAAATACTCCATCAATGCATCTTCCCAATTCTTACTTTCTATTATTGCCGATCGGATGGTTTTGTTCATGTTTGACATGAAGTGTTCTACTCTTCCATTCGCCTCGGGCCATAAACTCGTAACTTTCTTGTGTCTTATTCCGAGCTTTTCACAAAACGATGAAGATTGATGGCTGTTAAAAGGAGGTCCTCCATCAGTCCTGAGTGAAGTAGGAATTCCGAAAAGTGCAAAATGCCTGAACAACCAGCGGGTCACGATGTTAGAAGTCAAAGATGAAATACCCTCAGCAATCGGATATCGGCTGTAATCATCGATCAACACCGCAACATACCTCCCGTTTGGAAAAGGTTCGGCGAAGTCCAATGAAAGCGACTCCCATGGGCTGGATGGTGTTGGAGTAGGCTTGATAGGATCTCGACTTGTCTTAGAGCTGTTGGCAAGGCATGGTATACATGTCGATATAGCTGCTTATAGATGCTTATTCATGTTAGGAAACCATACTTTGGTCCTTAGTAACTCCTTGCTTTTCGTCATGCCTTGATGTCCCCGATGTGCCAACGCAATCACTTTGGCCTGTAGTTTTTTGGGAATGACTATTCTCGAACCACGAAGAACAATGTTATCCATTGTAACTGCCAACTCGTCCCTAAGGATCTTAAATCTCTGTACCAGTGGATCCCCCCACTGGTTGTTCCGAATAGCTTGGGTGAGTTTATTAAGCTCTTCATCCTCTTTGGAAATGCGGGAAAGAGTTTCACGAGATATAGTTGACGGAAGATTGATCTCAGTAACGAAATTAATGTAAGAATCATCACTTTTGTATTTGTTTTGTAAGGGATGTCTAGACATATAATCAGATGGATTTTCTTTTCCCGGAATGTGTTCAATAGAAAAATCGTACCCTAGCAATTTGAACATGAGCCTGTCCAAACGAGGAGAAAATTCTCCGTGAGTTTTGTTCAGAAGTGTTACCAGGGGTTTGTGGTCGGTATGAATCACAAATTTAGACCCTATTAGCAGATCGTTCCAGTGTTGGACACTCCAAGCGATGGCTAACATTTCTCTTTCTATTTGTGCATATCGCTTTTGAACACTAGTCAAGCTGATGCTTGCACAGGCCACGATTTTAGGGTTTCTATCTCCAGGTTGAGCCAGAATTGTACTTTTATCTCAAAATCTTTATCGACAAAATCACACGACGACGCTAGTTTACGTAGTCGCACATGATAATCCATCAACTTCTCGCCAGATTCTTGCTTCGCGCTACGAAAGTTGAAAATTTCGAACAGAATATTGACCTCTGCCAAAAAATGACCATTCAACGCTTTTTCCGCATCTCCATATGATGCCCCAACCTCTGGCAAATTTTGAAATATTTCAATCACCTCACTTCCTGCACAATTCAGAAGAATGGCTCGTTTTCGAACGTCATTCGTAACATTTTCCGCTAGTAAGTAAATTTCCAACTCATTAACCCAAGATTTCCATTGTGCGGCAGCATTATTGTCCAAAAACGGATCAAATTTTCGAGGTTTAGTAGAAGCTTCCATTGCAGTGATTCGCTAGACAAAAGCGACAGCTACCTACTGGATCATAAGTAAAATAATGATAGTTAATACTCACAACCCGGTCAGTTGGACCACCGACCTCCGATTGAGAGCTGTCCGTATTACGCTGACTGCGCCAAAATATGTAGTATCTTGTACATATTAATGTAAATTAATATAAAATGACTACACGTCAATTCGTTAGAACACCGAATGAATCTATATTTTCAATCTCCAACCCAGATGACAAGCAATCAGCTGTTTATAATAATAACAGTAGTGTCGCTGGTAACTAGCTCACTACAATAGTGTTTTGTGTGTTGGTCTAATAAGGTGAACACAGTCAACATTCGTATTCTATGAATATCTGTGAAAATATGGTGAAAGGAGGTGTAGGCCTATGAAGCAAGTAAAGGTTGTCTATTACTTTTGAAACTATTAAGAAGAGGGAAAATACAACGCTCTCATACATAGTAGATCGTCAAATTTTCGGTGATGCGGAAAGATGGAACAAGAAAAGAGAGAGAGAACGCCAGAGCCTGGGCCGTTTTCATACCGTCTGAGGTGTTCGATATCCATTCACATTCAAAAGTAAGTCCAATTCGAGGAAACAGATCATACTAAGATGTCACTTGTAGTGTGATAACGGACTACCATTGGGCCATGCGCTGACGCACCCCCTCGGTGTAAACTATTTACTATCTAAAAATATTAAATGGCATGGTGGATGGCCCAAACTACTCTGAACCGCCGGACTCAAAGGCAGCTGCCAGAGTTGGATAAGGATAAGCTGAACTTATTGATGGTTGGGTAGTCTCGTGTGACTTTCTCTCTTTGTTTCTCCTATCAACGACAAGGAAGCTGAAAGTAAGCTAAGTTTCTGCGGAGGAACCTTCAAGAAAAATTTATGTTCGCCAGAAGAATTTTCCTTTTTTCATAAAATCCCGAGCACCGTCGTTGATGTTTCGCATGAAGTTCTCCCTCCTAGAAATGAGTGCTGTGCGCAACTCATTGTGTTATAATTTGCTACAAAATATGTCCCATTCTTTTCATACCCCATATTATTTTTCTCAGAAAGAGTCAACTCACCATTGCTTCTTTGAAATCAAACGAGTTTAACGCTAACAATTTCTCGAAAATTCGTATATGAATGTGGGTCTTAGAAAAAAATTACCTTACTTACTAGATTAATTAAATTAATTTTTTTTTAATTAACTACGAGTAAGTCACCCAGGAAAAGTTGTAAAGTAATTGTATTTCGTTTTGTACCAATTGCTCCGGGTTACGAATTGAAAAACAACAACATTTCGTATTAATCATAAAGTGGGCAAGCGTTACAGACAGAGTGACAGACACAGACCTAATAATGCTTGGAAGAGCCTGGATTTGAAGATCCTGATGACCCGTTCGATGGCAAGCCTGAGTTGTTTGTCCTGCGGCCTTGTCAGTTTCGAATGGTAGTCTTCCAGCAGCTCAAGAGCCCGATGCGCCTCTGAAATTAAAAAAGGAATATTAGCTTTCAAATAATGTTCAGTCCGTCGTGAGTAGTAGTGTGAGGATTGCCTAGTATCGTAAAAAACATGTACTTTGACTCACGATTTTCTAAACAAATTTGTGGTGTCTAGTTCAAGAATTTACGATCACTGCCTATTTTCTTACTTTCTTATACCTTTCGTGTACAAATGTAACCCGCTTTTGAGTATCATTTTATCCGTAATTAACGTGAATAAACTTTCCAGGGTCCATGCACGCCTACAACCGCGCCAACATAGACACATCAGAATATTTAAAACGCAAACATCTGATGAAAAGAAATTTCAGCCGATTGCCTAACTTTCCTTTCGACTCCGTAAGTTTTTCTTAGTTAACAATGTACAATAACTACACACCGACTTTTTCGGCGGTTCTAAGAGGCACCGCAATCAAACTAAGTCCCTACAGAATTTGACGTTCACGTGACAAACCATCACTAATGAAGGTTGTTCATTAAACGAAGCTTTGATTAGCGGCCGAATAATTAAGTGCAGCGGCACCAAGGTCTGCGCGCTGAACGGTTGTTTGATGCTTGCGCGGAACCTCCTTCGATTTTGAAGGGAGACAGGAGTTCTATTTCTCTTGTCCCGCAGCTACGCCCTGAATAATTTAGCGGTGTAGGTTTCCTGCTTTCTCCCTAAGGGCTCGGAAACGTCAGCTTTGTTTCCGTTCTAGATTTCCTTCATCGTCCACCGTGTCTCCGTCATGGCCTCAGAAGTATCTCCGTGTACGCTCAAAATTTGTACTTATCGACCGAAAGACGATCGACCGAAGTTATCGGTCTTACAACCTCGGTGTGTGGATGAGCAACAAGACATGCCATCCTAATGACAGATATCTCCTCTGAGACTGTGAAATGAAGTGGAGTTCGAAGGAGTCGAAGGAAAGGTCATTGACACAGCAGTGCAACGTAGCGTACCTTAAACCTTGTACATAAATGATAATCGCGTAACCAAGAAATTGTGATATCAACAAAGCCCCCTCCATTCTTCAACGGGCTCATTGTTCTCGCCAATAGCTCTGTTAAACAAATTAAAAAATAGTTGTCGGTGTAAGTTGTTAGAGAACACGACAAATTTTAGTGATGCGATTACTCTGGGAATTTAGAAAATGTAAAAATAAACTATTTTCGACAGTTGTTATCTCGGTTCAACAGACTGTCATCAATGCGTAGAATATACAGGTATTGGCTAATGGAAGATATCCTGTGGGTTTGGTGAAAATTGTTAAAATAGTTTTTGCCAAGAATTTAAGAAAAGATTTTTTTGCTCCATAGTATATACATCCGTTCATTATAATTTGAAATTATAATCCAAATCCTTAGTCGTGAAAAACTCTTATTTTTGGTTCATTTTGGCCCCCGCCCTCCCTTTTCTTCGATGGAAATCGCAATGAAAAAAGCAAAAAAGAACCACCCCAATCGATCAGGCCGTTCTCCCACAAATTGACCTACAAACCTTTGTTTCTCTTTTTTCTACGAAGCACAACATAAATGAGACAGTGGCGCCCAAGAAAAACTAAATAAATAAAAGTTGATGAAATGGGCGCCCAGGCTGCGCTACGCCGTGGGGAAAGCCGTTGGTGATACTTGACACACCCAGCGACTGTCCTCAGCATTTTTCTTACGCCATACGCCGCTATACAATTCCACTACTTATGTGATATCTTCATAGAATCCGACAGTACTAATACGCACGAGATTTGAGATAGCGAAGAGTGGAACACTACCGTCACCTGACATAGTTCACATCCGAACTTTTCGTTTCTAGTGCCTTTATTCGGGCTGTGAAGGCTGCACGAAGTTAGATCTTTCGACGAACAACTTGTTTCACTGACCGTCTGAATAAAGAGCGAAGGGGAAACCCGGGAACTGTCTATGTGCCGGATTTATGGGTCATGTGAGGAGCCACTTGCCGATAGAAAAGGTCTGGACATCAATTGTACATTGGGAAGGAAGGAAGGAGACTCGGAGTGGAATCATGCGAAGGACTTCCACTCCCTCCTCACTCGCCGTCTGGGTGGAAAGCTTAGTCGACCAGTTCGTTTTCCCGTACAACAGAGTAAAAGTCTTATTTATTATGCTTCAAGAGGCTCATCTGTTCCGTTTGATAGACCGGGTTTTAGCGTTCAGGACTTTCCTCTAATGGAGAAAAAGAACTGTGCACTTGGCGCATACTATTTTATAAACTAAGGAACAAATTCAACAAGAAACAATTCTTTGTGTCATCCGACTATTGATCAAACGAAACCAATTTAACCTTAATAATCTGTGAAATTTCTTTTTCCCCGCAACCGCATCAATATGATCATAATATTGTGCACGTTCACTTCGAGATCGTTCAGATCCACAGTTGGGGTGGAATTTTCAGTAATGAAGAGTATTAGTAGCAGCGGAGTTGTGTTGACCAATGCAACACTTGATCGTTTAAAACTCTTTCTCTGTATCACACGATACGTGCAACTACAATCAGCGAATTATGTCCATATTAAGAGAGTGAGTGCCAGGCGAAAGACATAATAGAGCTGAGCTAAATGTAATACTGTGCTAAATGTTCTTCTAGATCAGACTCAAAGTATTCCTGAGGGTATGTGCAGAATATAAAGAAATGATAGACGTGAGCATACGCCAAGCACGTAATAGAGTGACTGTCATCTCTGAACTAGTGCGAATCGACAACGGACAAATAGAACTAAATGGGAGCAAAGCTTCTGTGTTGAGGGGAGATGGAACCTGTTACGCAGTCGAATGTACTGAAAGAAACATTATTCACAAGTGAAATGAATGCGAAAATAAAGAAAAAGCTTGAGAGGATAAAGGAAGAACATTGTTCGGAATGGAAGGTTTCTGGATGAAATGGGAGAAAAGGAACCCAAAATGAGGGCGATGAAAAACCTAATTGAGGTTTTTCGGCCGCTTAAGTGAACAGTCGTTTATTGAAAGGAAGACTGTTGAAGTCTCGTTTAACATGAAGCGGCCAACGAGTGGAATACAAAACTATGAATTATCTCAAGGTAATTCCGCGCACAACTAGGAACACATCAATTTGAAAACGAGGCACTCAGCCCTCCTGATAAGCGAATTTTACAAGGGTGACGCAGAACCAGCAACAAGAATTCAGTCCAAGTTGTTACAGTAATAGCCCTACGGAGTTGAAAGGCAAGTTACATAATCGGCCGAAGAAAAACGTTTTCTTAAAATATTTACGTTTTAAGGGCTTCTGATACCGAAAACCGTTTGAGCTCAATATGAGAAAATGGTCTGTGTGTCTGTAAACGCAATTGAAAGATGATCCTCATTCACTAGTATCTCACATTTAGCCTGCAGGTCACCAGGCCTAGTTACAACCTTTCGTCGAAAGTTTTAAGATTTTTCCCCAAAGGGAGCCACTTGGAACCACAGGGCAATTGACAGGCCTCAGGGCGGGGATTAATTGTTTGTGCTTGTAATTCGACAATCGTACATTCTCCTGAAGATATTGTGACGTAGAACATCTTCTGCTACCCCCAATTGCAGATACATTCGAGAGGCTACGAAATAAATGTTGATGACAATTCTACATTTCATTTTCAACTGCAGATAAATGTACGGGCGTCAACTCGCATTGAGAACTTTGACAATAAAAATGGAAGTGAACGCTATGAAGCAATATGAAATGCACGTAGTAGCTAGTAGTTGGGCATAAAACGCCGTTCGATTGTCATGAACTTCCCCGTACACGAACACAGTGCTTCGCGTTTGCCGTAAAAAGGGTGATTTAATAATTCACAGATTTCTCTGTATTTCAAAAGACACGCTCTTTGAGTTAAAACCAACCTGCCCCTCCTACCTTTTGTGCACTGAAATTACTGCTCGGCTCTCTCGTAAGCGGCCCTTTATCAAGATGCCCGTCGCACGTGCAGTCCCTGCTTTTCGCCCTTCCATCTCGCTACCACCATGTTCGCCGCTTCTGAATTAAAACTAGGCGTAACCAAACAAAGAAAAATCGGAAATCGCTAACATAAAAGCCTCCCAACAGAACTCTCACTCGCTTTGGCCGAAATGTACAGGTTCCATTACTCTGATAAAGGAATTTTTCTGCAGCCACAACGAATTTTCATTGACACAGGCTCCTTGTGAGAAGTAGTGGTACATTTTTTTTTTTTTGCCGTAAAAACGCTAATAGCACCTTACTAACAATTTATTTTGACATAAAAAATAAAATTCTTCACTCAGTCTCTCACTGGACGACTTGTAATGAACTCTCCCAGGAGTTCTCAGAGCTCTCCGCTTCCACGAAATTCCCACAGACTCGCCCTTCTCATCCATGGTCAGGGATTGCCAAAGTGGTGATCAGGCGTTCGCGTCAGCACAAACTGTGCAGGGCGTCCTGAGAGTACAGCACGCTCGAATGATTGAAGGCTGTCGGCTACTGGTGGTCCGAATAGCCTGTAGAATGATATAACAACCAGCACGAAGTCAACGCACCGTGTACGAAAACATTTATGCAGAACAAAACGAAAGGTTAGTTGAGAGTAATCCGCAAGTTACATTGAAATCGTTTGAGCCGATTTTGAGAAAATTGGAACCCCAGTGATTTAATATTCGACAATTCTCTTTTTCCGAGCTATCGTGGCTCCGTTCAACAGATAGATACAGAAATAATTAGGACAAAATGTGGGTATAGATTGCTACTAGACACTCTGTAAGATTGATCAAATCCAGTGAAGCAATTTATCGGAAATTACGAAAATTTCCCAAAAAAACATTCTTTCGAACAATTTGGATTTTAACCACTGTTGAATAGGATGTCAGAGTAATATTTATTGGGAACAATATACAGGTATTAACTATTTGGAAACATCCTGTGAGTTTGGTAAGAATCATTGAAACCGTTTTGCATGAAAGCGTAAAAACCCTAGTTTACCTCCATAGGCCTATATCTCTGATCACCAAAATTTCAAAGTACGATCATAATCGTTATTATTGTTTTTCATATAAATGCAAAAACCTATAGTTTTGGTACACTTTGATATCCACCCCCCCCCTTTCCATTCGGTGGAAATCGCCTACAACCTTATTTTTGCGTCTGCAAAAATAATGAATAAAACAAAACAAATAGGTTTAGCCGTTCTCCCGCAACTTTAACTACGGACACACGAACCACGTGACGAAATGAGGTTTTTCGGACTCTGTAGGCTTCAAGACGTTTACATAATTTCCCCTCCTACTCGTCAGGGCGACGGAGAATGAAAACAAACATCAGACAATGAGATGATGAAGGATAATACTTCAAGTAATATAAGTAATCGCTACTAGAATCTTTCAAGAGCAAAATAATACGTGAGTGATACCGATCATACTAATGAACTGAAGCAAATGAAGTTATCTCAGCATTTAAATACCAGAGTGATGGCTAAAAAATAAAATATTTCTGTAATGTTGATGGCTTATAAACGATAATAGAATGCGGATATGAAATGAACGTAATTCAGAAGCATATGTAATGTTGGTAAGCATATGTAATGTACGTCGGAAGAAACTGCAATATTTCAGCCCATTACCTAACTTTCATCCCTACTTTCGTTTATTTAAATCACTAGAAAGGAGAAGTACTCACCTACAACTAGTAGCTTTAAGAGCACGATTCCAATCGTTCAAATCTCGACTAATTCTGAGAAAGATAAGACATTTTTATTTGCCTATTTAATAGATCGTAAGTTTACGGAGCTCTCGAAAAGTGATTTCAACGGGAGCTCGACGCGAAATGAGACGAGATTCTAACGGCGCAAAGTAAAGGGGACTCTTTCGAGCAGACATCAAAATTTTATGATTTGATGGCTCAAAAATTGACTTATTAGTTAATACTTGCAAACGACGTGAATGAGTTCCACATCCATCAGCTTAACTATAAAATTTTATCTATAAAAAATTTAAGAAATATATTTTTACTTTCCGCTACCCTACTATTGTGAGCGTGTCAAACAAAGTTCGGGTTTCTTCAGATCGCTACGTATATATTGTTAAGGGTAAATGTTTATTGAACAGAAATAAAAATGAAAAAATGTCGAAAATAATGATTTTTTGATCAGTTGTGTGCTTTCCCGAGTAATTGAGTCACTAGATTTAATCAATCTTGAACTTTTCTTAAGCAACCTATACCCACATTTTGTTCTCCGCGATAATGTCTGCACCTATCTGTTGAACGGAGATATAAGCCCCAATAGCTCGAAATACGAGGTTTCTCGAATAATAATTTATCGGGTTTCCAATTATATCAAAAACAGCTATAACGATTAAAATAAAACTTACCAAGTACTATCAACTAAGTAGTACCTACATTATGTTCTCCATAAATGTTCCCGTAAAACTGGGTTAAACGAAGATATGTAGGAGGTCGTCGTATTTACGGGGCCGCGTAAAGTTGTGTGTTACCACGCGCCAGTTATTTTATGAACGTGTTTTGTTAAAATCAGGAATAAAATGTTATAATGCATATTATATGCGTACTAATGGGTTTTACTTTCCATCCACTAAAGGTATACAGGAATACCGAGGCGATTATGTAATATTCTTTTTATGAGCCATCGAGACAGAATATACTTCAAATATATAATTAGTAATTTTCGCCCAGAAGTTGAGTCTGCTGTATGAACACAACATTTTGAAGGTGGCAGATACTATTTAATAGTTTACTGAGTGGCAGTAGATGCGATTCACGTCATTTTCAGCTGTCACTATTCAGTTGTTTTTTTTTAATTGAATACTGGATAATTCTATTTCAGCGACTCTGCTTTGAAAATGCCACGTTTTTGAGGTGGCAGATAACATTTTATAGTAAAGCTGATGGATGTGGAACTCATTCACGTCGTTTGCAAGTATTAACTAATAAGTCAATTTCTGAGCCGCCAAATTCATCAAATTTTGGTGTCGTCTGCTCGAAAGAGTCCTCAAAATGAAGAAAGCAGACAACGTAATTTTTAAAGTACTCCACTTCACTTATTCGTAACATGCATTTCAAGTTCCAACTCCGTAGGTAATTTTTGACCAAAATTTCGTCAAATTTTGACGTCGTCTGCAAGTTGTAGTCCACAAAACTATTGTGGCAGAGTCCGGTTTTTCGACTCAGTAACTTGATGCGAATACACCATACAAATTTCCGATGTCAACTAATAAGTCAAAATTTGGTTCAAACTTCGACGAATTTTGATTGACTCTGCAACTTAATGGCCAAGCATAGGAGGTAGCAGAGTTGTGGATTTGGAAAGTACAAGCCAATTCCTCAACTGTGATAAATATTGTAACTATCAACTAATTAGTCAAATTTTGACTTTTTGATGAGCCGCCATTTTCTTAGTCCATACTTCAGAAAGAGCAGACTTGCGGGGTTTTACCAAACATTGAGGGAACTATCAGAAAATATCTGGTGCGTAGCAACACACAACTTTCCGCCACCCCCGTAATTTCGAACACCACCTATATATGCGGGCGCTATATCTTCGTTCAACGCATTTTTACAGGAACATTTATGGAGAACAAAATGTACGTACTATTTAGCTGAGAGTACTCTGAAAGTTTGATCGAAATCGTTAGAGCCATTTTTGAGAAAATTGGAATACCGATAAATTAATATTCGACAAATCTCCTTTTTTGTATTAACTTGGCTTATATCTCCGTTCAACACGTATATACAGAAATAATTATGGAGAACGAAATGTGGGTATGGGTAACTAAAAGACACTCCATTAGGATTTATCACATCTGGTGAAATCGTTACCCTGGAATTTACGGAAACGTTCGAAAAAACGTTATTTTCGACACATTTTGATTTTTATTTGTGTTCAGTGGACCGTCACAGGAACATTTATTGAGAAGAATATGTAGGTATCAACTATTTGATAACATCCTGTGAGTTTGGTGGAAATCGCTGATGCCGTTTTGCCAAAAAGCGTAAAAAACCTATTTTTGCTTCAGGGGCCCATATCTCCGTTCACCGTATTTTCATGGAGATATGTATGGAGAAGAAAAGTTAGGTATTGATTAGGACAAGATAATTTGAAAGTTTAATCAAAATCGTTAGAGCCGTTTTCGAGAAAAATGGGAAAAACCATAGTTTTTGGTACATTTTCGTCCCCCCCCCACCCCCTTCCCATTGGCCGAAATCGTCCATAACCTTATTTTGGTGTCTACGAAAAATAACAAACAAAACAAAAAAAGAACCAGCTCAATCGGATCAGCCGTTCTCCCGCAAATCGAACTACAGACACACACACACACACGGACCTCGCTCCGAAATTAGGTTTTTTAGACTCAGTAGGGTCTGAAACGTAAAGATCTGAAGAAAACCCAAATTTTTTTTTTGCCGATTACTATACTTTCCTTCCCTTTGGGTAGCGGAAAGTAAAAATAGTAACCAACTTTCAACTTTTTTAGCCCTCGGCTCCTGGACCATCAGGAGAGGACCGCGACAAGTTGCGACAAGCGTCTTGTTTGTTTCCCCCCGCCACCGCGCCTTCCACCCTCCCAACCTCCCACCCACCAACCGCTCGCCAAAGACATTTGAGGCGGACAATCTCACAACTTGCTTCACCTCATTCCGCCTCCGCGACCGCCTCGTACTTTATTACACCCTGACGTTAGTAGTATTCGTATTTACCCATAGTGCGATTGTTCGTTTCATCAACCTACTTTCAAATAAGCGGAAAGCGGAAATTATAAAGGAGAACTGCGCTAAAATCGATTTGCATGGATTATTTATAGCGCTCCTTTCGTTACTTTCTGCGGAACGAGAATTTCATGGTGCTGTTGTGTTATTTGGAGCTGTCCATACAAACAAGTTAATCAAAATCGACGAGGCCGTTTTTATGATGAAAATATTTGGCTTCTTGATAACCGTAGTTAGTGTTAGGCAGATTTGTCTCACACCCCTATTTTGAGGTTCTGCGTTGACACTGTCTTCTGTTGATCGTGTTCACAGACACATACACCATTTTCCCAAACATCATTTTCCGGGCTCGGAAGCCTTGAAATGTAAATTAAAAAACTTGTCAGTCGTACATAACTTTCCTTCTTTACTCCAGACGGATAAGAAAAGAAAACAGAAGCGAAACCCCGTAATATGATGAAGATTAAACCCATCCAGTGTACATTCAGCGATATCCAAATATAATCCAAACTATTTTTCTCTCAGTTCAGTTGAACGTGAAACAAGATTGCTTCACATTTTACGTAAAAAGTGGTAGCGCATTAAGTTCCAGAATTTATGGGAGTAAGTGAAACGGCCGTGGTTTGAATACTAGAATTTCTGACGTTGCTCCAAATTACCTTATGAACGTTATTAGACTTTCATCGAGCAGGTAGTTTGTATGACTACCACCCTTTTTTCTTGAGTGGACTTTATAAGAGAAAAACAGCTTAAATCAGATATTTTGATAATTTATTGTGCTCCTCTCGTCATTCTCCTAGCAATGGTGCTACTATACTTTTTGGAACTTGTCAGACAAGAAATTTGACCTAAGTTCTAATCGCAGTTTTTTATTTAAAAAAGTGATGTTTTGATCACTATGAGATTATAGTTCATTTTGGATCAATTTAGTTCATACCCTTGTTTTTGCGTCCCATGGTGACTTAAAGACTGAATATGAAATTTGGTTCCACTATTTTACTCGTTATGGCGTTCACAGTCACATTCCATGTACCCTGAAACGTGGAGATGTGAAAAAACCTCTTTTCAGCCGATAACATTACTTTCTTTCTAGCTACGTAGGGGTAATGAAAATAATAAGCGCCTTGAAAATATGCCGTGACTTTCTACATTCCTCGCGGAAGTCATTGATTTAGGGTTATGGGTTCAGAGCACCAGTTCTGACCGGGCGTAACATAAAACAGACAACTTTCCAGTTGTTGTGGAGGTGTTTTTCGTTAACAACAGAAAACTACGCCGCAGCAGCTGCCTCTCCCTTTCTTTTCGAACCTGTTGAAAGGAGACCGGTATGACGGACCAAAGGAGGGAAATAGACGCCATCTTAATGAATTAACAGGCGGTTCTCCCTTCCGCTGAACTCATCGAGCCTCCTCCGTTTGAACAATAAACTCAACTCTAAATTTAATAAGGCAGGTTGTGAGGGGATCAGCTTGAACTCAAACGAGTCTCCTATTAATTAGTCGAAGAGAGAAGGAACGACGCAGCCTCACCATTCTCTTCTCTGTACCGCTTTATTGAGATAATTGCCTTCTATGCGTACAGCCTTAACTCCTAGAAATGAAGTCTGGTCTAATTCCATTAGGCGCCAGACACTTCTCATTACTAGTAGAATTCCATGGGAAGAATCCAGGCATGTCCGTGAAGTTCTCCGTTTCCCTCAAAGCGGCAACAATCGTGCCCAGAGCCTTCAATCGGGGTAGGCATGCTTTCATCTTAGTATAACGGTTGCCGACGAAAAATTCTTACTCCGAGGAAACTCGGGTATCGCATCAGAGCTTAGAATCGCAGTCAGCGATTAATTTCAGAGTCAGCAGCTCTCCTACATTCTTGAAACACATGTGTACTTCCAAACGTTAATGTATGTTATGTTTCACCAAGTTCAGATGAACTGACTGGTAATAGAGAATTTAAAAAACCACGAAAGTCGCTGAATGTGCGTGGGGCTAAGATATTTTTCTAATAAATACCGCATATAAACTAGCATTCTTCAAAAATCAGGGCGGTAGTCCAACAAACTACCTCTACGATTAGTGTTTAGTATCGTTCATAATGTAGTTAGGAACAACCCCAGAAATTCCAGAAATGAAAATACAGCCGTTTCATTTACTACCATACCATTTCTAACTGGGTAAAATGAAAGAATAGGGACCGCTCCCTCTGATAAGGCAATATATCGATATATCACGACCGAGGTCAGGTTATCGATATACCCGACATCGTAGGCTCTGGCGCCATGTTTGAAAATAGAAATAACGACAGCTGTACGATTATGCCAATTATTTAATGTTTATTATGTAATACCCCGTTATGTAATTATTTTAAATGTACAAAGACTATGAAAAGGAGTCAAACAGGAGTCAGTCCCTGTTCTTTGTTTCACCCTCTAACTGTTTTTACCCAACAAATCCAAAACGGTAAGCACGACACTTCACAGAAAAATCACGTTGACGATAGCATAAATAACATTCGTGGCATAAGTATGAGCGACTCAATAAATGTCGGAACATCAAGTGGCGGGCCTTGATTCTTTCTGTTGTGTAGGTCATTGAGGCACGCTCTACCAAGCTCGTATAAACTGAATGACAAACAGATTTGATTAGTTGCCAGAGTGATAAAATCGATTAATGCCCTTGGGGGCTGAGAAAAGTTGTGTGATGCGTCGTAACATATATTTTTGAAGCAAATGACACCTCCTTTCTATAAGGTAAGGCTGTGGCCAGTAAAAATATCGCGCCCCCCTCTCCCGATTCAAGCAATTAGTCGGAACGGCCCGATCAAACGTATTCAGGCTCATTTCAACTGAGTGATGAGCCTCTTGGACGGGGTCCAGGACCTTCTCAGATCTCATGGCCTTTTCTGCAAGCTGAATGCAGTCGTCTGTGTTCCAGCATTTTGTTTTGTGATAATAAAACAAAATTGGTATGACAGCAAAAGCGATAAAAAGTGAATCAGAAATTCATTTGGTTGCCAACCCGATAATCAACTGAGAGAACAAGCGGTTCTTGCAACATTTCCTTCCTAAAACAATATAATCCCTCGTCGCCGTCCATTAGTTTGGCCTGATAACTCTATTACTCCAATTACGAGTCTTCCGTCGTCCCGCGCTCCACCGATATTTTACCCCGGGAAATACGTCCTTTTTTTAGTATTTCATTATATTCAGCGGGATAAAGTGTTAAGGCCGCAGAGCTGAAGGTTCTGGGGAGATTAAAGTTAAATATTCGAGTCACGCCGGTCCGGGAGCAAGGCCGAGCTGAATACCGAGAAGCTTGTCCACATCAAAATATACCGGTCTGTTTTCATTGAGCAGAGTATCTTAGGCATCTCCCTCTCCCAGTATTGACGGAATCAACGATGATTTAGGGGGTGAAAAATAATCTGAAGAGGGCTCTGGGGAAATTACGATTTACCATATTTGACCCTGCAGGGCATCAAGAGAGGCGGCCGTGCCTAAGACGAGCTAGTTAGCAGTTAACTGAAGATGAGGGAGAAATAAAGAGATGGAGGGAGAAAGAGGGTGCACGACTGAATAACAAAATTAAGAATAGCAATGCAGAGAGAACAAGCTTGCTTGCCTTGGGGGCCTGTTTGCAGACACTTATATATTTAACGTTCTATATAAGTTAAATTCACTGTGGTTCGAATGGACTTTTTTAAAAGAGCATAAAATTTATGAGTACTTTATAAACTTTATAAAATATGACTCGAAACTAAGGTGAAAAGGGACTGCAGAGCATTGGCTCTGGTACAGCTACTTATAGAGGTTATGTAGAATCAGCAGATTGCACGAGGGGCCACATTGTGAGCATTGTGTTGTAATATAACTTATATATAATGAACGTCGGCCAATAACCACCGATTTATCAATTACATATAACCACAGCGAACAAAATTATGGGAAAATAAGTCTCAGGCCAAAATACCATCCTCACATGATCATCTGTTTGTCCGGTATGTACTTATTTCGTTTGTCCAAAGATTTTCGGCCTATCCTCCTGCCTGTATTAAATTGCTTTTAATTTTTAATACTCCCAGGATGAAGGAAATATGTACAAGATTTCAAAATTTGAGGGATCCTTGGCTAGGTCTATTTACTTCTGCAACATACTGTTTTCACGTTTTTGGTGAACATTGAAAAACTTACTAATCTATCACATCACATTTACAAGCCAATGTTGCTAAAAGCTTGGAGAGTGAGGAGGAGAAAATGAACAGAATAGTATTTTGGCGGTCGTCAGGTCCCCATTGACGCAAAATATGAAATTCAAGCATGAACGTGATGGATTATTTTTGGCAGTAAGTAGTTAGTGAGGAAAAAAAATTAAGCCCAAAAAGCCCCCAAAATTTAAGTTGTTCCGTCATTTACCGCCTGTTTCGCGCCAGGACTCCACGCCTATGTAGAAGGGCGATCAATTAAACGAGAGAGGCGTTTCCCATATTATCAACTGGGATTGTTACTCGGAGTATTCCCTTCGCTGTAACTTGACGCTCGGAGGATTACGAAAGGAAAATGACAGGTCCAAAGCCTCCGTTGGGGAGCCCAGTTAATTTTGGCGACGAGGATCGGGAGGTGAAGTCGGTGGCTTGGGATTGTGTTGTAGTCGACCGACGCGACAAGGCTCTGCTGCCCGACCCTTTCCATCTGATAATGTCAAACTTGGTATCGCAAACAAAGCACTCCTGCAGATAGCACCCACTCTCCCACCTCGCGGATTCAGTCCTTTCCCCCTTTTCTTCAGTTCAGGGCGAATTCTTCCTGACAGGCTCGAAATCGTTCCCCGTGGAAATTTGTAGGGATAAAGTGAGAATTTGTTGAAGCCATATTAGTCTTAGCAGGAGTGAGGTGGGGATGAACAACTAAAAGGAAGAAAGAACGATTTAATGAGAAAAGAAACATATTTTCGTATTAGAAGCCTATTGAAAATCGATAAAAATCTCGGTATCGCTGTTTCTTTCTGCATTCAGCTTTCGTCTTTTGTCCATTGTAACTTATGAGAGAGAAATTATTATATTCGGGAATAGCTACAACGCGCAAGTTACAGTGTGGTAAGCCATAAGAAATCAATGGGATGCAGCCCAGAAGGGGACTAGGCATCAGGTTGAAGGAGAGGATTTATCAAACTGCTAGCCCAAACTGCCGGGTAACAGTCCCAAAGGTGAGCAGGATGGGGACACACTGTGAAGAACACAATCGACCGGATTACACCAGACGCATTCCTTCGCACCATGTTGAATTCTGTAGAAAACTGGGCGTGCGTTGCTCAATCAGTACTGAAGGTGGAGCTTGCTAATGTGAGGCCAGTATCTCTCAGTGATTAAGAATGAAGACATGGAGGAAAGACTGCTTCTGAATCTTCAAACTGTTGGGCATTATCGGAGGATGTAAGAGAATAGCCAGCCATACACGAGCAGATAACTGCCACAGATATCGCGTTTTTAAACGATATCTGTGGGAAAGATCTGTGCGTTAGTGAGTGTTAAAAAATGATGAAAGATGTGAAAATCGACCAGAGATATCTGCTAGAGTTCAAATCTGGCAGATGGTAGTTGGGCGTCCCCCTTAACCTGCAGACTTCTCGGAAGCGATTTCTGTGGTTCAGAGAACTGTTCGATTGGATCGGGCAGTCGCTTAACGTTAAGATGTTCTGCTGTCCACGAGTGTTTTCACCTGTTTTCACATAAGTAATTCAAAACTCGTAAATGCAAACATTCGTAGGAAACTACAATTTTCGTAACTACAAAAAACGATCTCCCCACAACCTAATAAATTCGTAAATACATTATTACTTGTTGGGACCTACCTCCAGTGGCATACTTACCCAGAATTGGGGGGGGGGGGAGGATAGTATTTTCAAATTTAGTTGTAGTTTTTTATCAACAAAAAACCAGATGAATTGAATTACGGGAGCCGGGGAGATGAGCTAGCAAAATGTTCACAATCCCGCGGGTTGTTCTCCCTAAGGTGCGTCAACAACTTCATGTGCCCGAACTTTCTCCTTTCCGAAACCCATGACTTCTCCCAAACTTGTCTTTTTTTTGGCTTAGCCGTTTTATGGGCAATAAAAAAATACCCGCCGCAAAAGCCGCTAATTTACGCTTTTTTTACAACGAACAGTCACTAACCCCATGGCATCAACTTACGGAATGTGTGACCGATCTGGAAAATATTTCGGATTCGACCGATAACTCGAGTCTGCCAGACGAACGTCGGTGACAGACCTGAATCTGTCAGATTTCATCCCACGAACGAACAGATGACATCGGGCACTGGTCAGGTGACAGATCTCGGGCATGAAAGATCGGCTGATAAGTTTTTCGTGTTAAGGGGCAACGACCGATCTCATCGGTCACTCCAGATCGTTAGCGATATCTGTCAGATGAAATCGGGCGACCAAATCTGCCGCAGATATCTGCTCGTGTATGGCTGGCTAATGGCGGCACGCTGCATGATTCTCTTTAACAGAGCTGACATCGTATATAGGCGTGAGATCCAACCTGATGAAATGTGCTAAAATGGTTCTAGGTTGGTTCTCAACACGCAGGAATAGATTCATGAAGCCACTAGCAGCAGATTGTTCCTCCTATCTCCCATTTTGTAAAATACATCACTAATGGACATATTCGGATTGAGGAATTAAAGTGAATCTCGACGTGTAACCGACTCTTTCAGGAAGGGCAGACTGCGGTTTAATGTTGCATAGACCAATAGTGAACGAAATAGCGTCTGACAATCACACGCTGAAGCTGCGACAGCACTGAGCCATGTCAGCGTTGGCTGTGCCTCGTTTGATTGGCTTCGTGATTCAGGGTCTTGTTGACTTAGTAGGTTCGCTGTACCAGATGTGTCAGACTTGCCGGTTGAAGGTGAGACATTTCGTGAAAAGGCCAAAGGGCATGCATGACGTTCTGCAGAAAAATGCCCATCAACTCGCGTCCAAGGCTGAGATGAACAGAAATAGAATTTGATAACGCGCAGAGGGTTGTCTAGCTCACGGGGTATCCTTCCTACCCCATTCACTCAAGACGAGCAGCCTTGGTCCATCATTTTCAGATTGCGTTGTCGACGTGGGATGTATCATTGGCAAGGTATGCTATTATCCCTTTCCAATTCCCTCTCAGTTGATTTAACATCCCAACCAAATACCCAACTCCCGTATTGAATATCGGATGGTCAAGAACATGGTGGAGAGCTGGTGGAAGGCTAAAGTCACCTGCAAACGAAGTAGAAATTGAAATGTTTCCACTTTTATATTGTTGGAGGCCTATTGCCGTTGAAGAATCGCATTATGAATCGATGAGGAGTCTGTGACGCCGCTGCTCTAATTTCCGTTGGATGTTCGCCCGACTCGTGACGTCGTTCCGCCGTTTTCTACTTCCCACTCAAACGGCCCCTTGGAGCTGGGATCTTTTGTTATTGGCAGACATGACGAGAGGGGGGGACGTTCGCCTCGGGGACACCCACTCCGTCCCATGCCACTCTGCCCCTCGTCCAATCACTCCGCGATGGAAATACACCTCTTTCACTCCGATTGTGACCTCGTTTGAGAAGCTTTCCTGGCTTTTGGAACGACTTTCTGCTTTTATTCCCTGCTCTTTTCCGACGATAATTGAGCCTGTTTTGACGGTAAGGCGCATGGAATACCGAGAAAAGGGCTGTCGACTCCAGTTCCTATAACAACTTAGGAGATAAGACAAATATCAATGTTTCGGGAGCCCACTTCGATTTTTTTAAATTGTTCAGGTTTATGTAGTGCTCTATGCCCTAAAGTGTGTACAATCGTAACAGGCCACCCTAGCGCGCTGAGTAGCATAGGGGATTATCGCCCGTCCAACATTTTTAGGACAGTGTTTCTATTTTCACTCATATGATACTAACGTTCTGAAAAAAGGTGCAAATTATTACAAAACGGTTCATCATTTACTTGCACAGCACGATTGTGACATATCGGTAACCTAAATACTACGAATATAACACGGCTATCAGCGGCCCAGGAAACGAACACTCTTATGCTAACGATAATGTTAGTAGAGCACCTCCCAGCCCTATCCTCTTCGATTCAGCATCGAAAAATAATAGTAACCGACCTGACTGCAATGGAAAACGAAAATTGATATTTTCTAGGCGGCACTAAACAATTGGCACGACATGACTAGTCGAACTGACAGGTGATTGGAGCGTGATGCGAGGCAGTGCGGGAAATGAGCATAGGCTGGGGAGAAACGATACCTATCACTATATTGTCCCGTGAGTTCCTTTACGTAGTAGAATTTGCATCACTACATTTTTTATTTAATCATTTCACTGTTTTACGCCAATGCACAATGCTATACCTCTGACTCAGCATCGAGTGCCTGCCAAAATTTCGTTTTTTTTAATTTTTAAATCATTTGTCCAAACACAGCCACGGGTTTCTTCCGATCGGGTTGCCGAGCAGGCAGGTACCAATGGAATTTTGTGCGAAAGAATGGATTTTTCAGACTAGGCCGTTAAAAGCGATATATAACCTTGACGGCGGACAGACATTGCAGCTTTGGAATTCCCATGCCTTGCAATAAAGACCGAATTGATTAACGCATAAGACGAACGAGATAGACGATGTACGAGTATTGATACACGAGGTTTTAAACAGTCGATTGATTACCACGATAGAGTTCTGATGAAAAGATTACTTGCACAAGCACAAGATGGTACAGTGGGGAAGATACGTAATAGGTGTGTTTCTCAATGGGGTGGCAATTACAGGGAAGCCAGTAGATGATGAAGCATGAGTGATACGCGTTTTGGTGCAAGGAAGGGAACACAAGGGTCGCTCAAGTAGTTATTGTACAAGAGATTCACCTCAAGGGTGAGGAAAGAATGTCAGATTTTTACAGAAGGCGAGGACAAGATGAGGGCAAACGTAAAGATATAGGAGCAGAGATCCAGGGAGGATGGATGACAACTAGGAAAGACGGCAAAGTGAGGTAACTTAGAAACGAGCTGCATGAATTCAGGATGGTGGACAAAGGGTCCTGGGTAACAACTCTGAAAATTTTGGTTTAAGGCCTCGTGGGGCTGAGATCAAATATCTGTATTGAGTGCTTGGTATGAAAATATCTGATGGTACTTTCCTCAACTACAAGGTGTAATGGTTTGCGGCGGGCTGCCGATGGTGGTGGCGCTGTTTATATTAGCTTAGGAGCTACATTTTCAACATAACGGCCATCAGCCAGTGATCAAGTACTTATAAAGTCCCTTAATATTGTGTGAAGTAAGGTAAGCGATCAGAGCTTGGTGTTTCATTTTCCCCCCATTGTCCCTTTATTGTCATTTACTACAATCCGAGCATAGGTTATTTGTTTCATTCTAAAAGGAGTTCATTTCATTTCTATTTTTTCCTGATTAAATTCAAGTGGGTCCTATTTAGTTTATAATTTCTTTTCCCAGTACTTTCCTGAGAGGCATTATTTTGTTTATTTACATCATGTGAGTATAATTGAGCATATTTCATTTGTTGGCCCGGACACGAATTTCACTCGTGTCTTGTACGCGGGTAATTCTGTAAAAGAATTCCCCAAGTACGTCATAAAGGACATTCACCATTTACATGGTTTAAGTAGATCGAGCTAAGAATCTCTTTCCATTGGGCAGCCCACTTCCATCCTTACACTAGGGGATAAGAATATGTCTTTAGAGGAAGAATGCTCGCCGAAGTAGATATCTAATTTTTGATCTTTTCTCTTCGCTTGAAACGTGTTGCGTTGACAAAATGTTGCGATTTTACTTCAAATCATTACGTTTCAAGGGCTTCTGAGGTCGAAAAACAGGTGTGAAAAACAAAATTTTTGATCCGATTACGTAACTTTTCATTCTACTGCGTAGGGCTGACTAAAGTAAAAATCATGTTGGCAGTCCCATCGATTACTTACTCCGTGATGTGACATAAGTAGCAGGAGCTCAATGAACTCTGGAACATAAACCGCAACCAGTTTCTACGTAGAACATCAAGTTGTACGAACTAAGTGAAAAAAACGTGGGGCTGAGAAGAGTTGTGTGATGAGTCACGCCAGATATTTTCAGTCAGAATTCATTGGAAAACCTGCGCCTATGATTCACGCCCAAGGAAATAGTCAATTTACAAGTGCGAAAGAAAAAGGTGCGCACAAGGACGATTTTCCGCAACTGCAACTTCTTTGGTTTAGCTTGCTAATCCCCCTGTGTGTGCTATCGTATGTACAAACCTATCAGGTTGATTGCTCACGGCCACTTCCTTCTCTCCACCCGCCTCAACCACCACAAACGTTCCTGATTCAATATCAAGGACCTGTCAAAGGGCTCTGTATAGACTACTGAACTCCTGTCGAGTCCTTACGAGTCTGACCGAGCGATCGGAAATCCGTTCCACTGCCTTCTGAGGTTAACGCAACAGAAGTTACAAAGGGAGCGCTTCAGTTAATTATTGAGCGCCCCCAAAGCCGCTGATAAACTCGAAACAAGCATTTGAATAGACAGTCAAGCAGAACGTTAACATTGGAATATCAATAGGAAGGCTGATGAAGTAATATCGGTACGTTTGATTTGTCAACTGCTCAAATATCTCCATCTCCTGTTCGCGGAAGGGGCTGCGTTAATACTCGAACAGGATGTATGTCTCAGGAGAACGGCTCAATCGATCAATTCATAAGCCTATTTATCCCCAGAGGAACGTAAAACCCAGCAGCCACATCTTCGGCTCACCTGGAAATAACAAGGTCACAACACATTTCAAGCGGAGAGAAAAGATCAAAAATTATATAGTCTCTCCGACAAGCATTCTTTCCCTATAGACATATTCTCAACTCCTAACATAGGGATGGAATTGGGCTGCCAGCCAACAATGAAAACACATTCCTAGCTCGAATAGCTAAAGCCATGAAAATGGTCGAATGCCCCTGTGGCTGAGGTAAGTACCATCACATTTTGTATTGTTCAGAGTGACGACAGTATAATTGTCAGCACCTGTTTTCACAAGACACCTCATGGCAATGACTATTATAATTGTGACAACTTCCAGAGTGTATAAACACCAAGCACCCTGGCGTTATTGTGCAGCCAATTATTTGCAGTTAATCGTCAGAAGCCACCTGTTGCCTTCCAAGTCCAAATGGTGATCCTCAACTACATTGTCGACGGGGACTGCTTAGTTAGACTAAAAAACGATGTTACCGCGTCCATTTCACTGATTCGCGAAGAGTGACGCAGCTTCTTCGATGTTAAAATTAACGATAAAACGGATGGAAGAGCAAAACTTGGCTCCTTCGTTCGGTTATTTGCGATCCGCCCGAGTGGTGACAATAAAGCGATACTCTTTGGTTAAAACCGGACGGCAGTGGGCGGGAGTTCAACTCTATGCCACTTTCCAAAGCCTTCCTATTAAAAATAGTGGGTTCACAAATAGAGGCCCAGTTCCTGTCTGCTTCTACAACCTTTGGCACATCCTTAGCTTCTGATTTGCCACCTGTTTAGATGTTATCTCGCCGTTTGTGACTTGTGACTTCCTTTTAACTGCCAGCGATTTTAAGCCTTAGAAGGCGAGAAAAGCGCTGGTTGCCAACCTCGAGTGTATTTCTGAGTATTTTCACACAAAGTGGCTGACCTAAGGAAAAGGAAAGTGGACTGAACTAGAATACTTAGAATTAGACATTGAACTCAGCCGAACCTTCATTCATAAACTAACACCAACAAATGACTTTCAACACGAACGCTGATATTAGCACCCCCTGAAGAAAAACTAGTATACAGGTATGTTTCCTTATTTGATGACTGTTCCTAAACCCTCGACGAGGGTTATATCAATCATGGAAGTTGCGGTTTCGCTAATATGCAAGAGGCCGGCCCCTGCAGCATCCACCGAACTCAGACCTGTGGAGGTACAGCAGGTATTTGGTCGTTAGCCAGTCTCCAGGTAGAGAGCTGTTGCCCGCGTGTGACCGCGCGGAGGTGACCACCTGAGGAATCCTGTACCGTCAGGGAGGAGTTCTTAATCTGGTTTCCCACCTGATCTAACTATTTACTTGGGTGGCAAGTTTCAAAAGGAAAGATCAACTATGCCCACGTTTCTTAGCCATCACCTTCTTCGCGAACTCTGAAAAATGGTTATAGGCTTGCTTTGTAGCAGTCGTCTTGCTAAGTTCGTTTGCCCTCCCAACAACCGCCGCTCACTGTTGTAGAAACTACAGTGGAGCAGCACATGGTTTCTTGTTTCCTCCGCACTGGAGGCGCAACACGTGCATGATGGAGAATCTTTGAAAGAAAAGAAGTAGAGCCGCGCATTGAAGTCACCATGTCCTGTGAGGAACTGGCTCGTCCAGTGGTCTGGCTCAACCCATTTTCTTGAAAGACGTTCACGGATGTTGGGGAAGAACTCATAGGTGTCACGTCCCTTTGACGAGGATTTCCATCTCGCTTGCCATTTCTCTAACGCCCATTCGTCGATGGCAGCAAGTTTCTGTTCTGTAGTGAGATCCGCACGGAGTTCAGCCCAAAGCAGGGGAAGCTCCCGTTTCACTCTCCACTTGGGCTCTCTCCAGACCAAGGTATAAGGAGATATTTACTCAATTATTTTGAAATCTCATCGCCACACAAGCACGAATCACACCATCACAACATTATTATTGAAATCAAGTTAACGTTGTGATTATCACCGCAATATGTCTATTCTATAGTATCAAGCGCAACCCATTTCACAAATTTCCTCACTCATTAGTGCATTCGACGGCAAGCTCAACAACCATTTTTATTTGCGAAAAACCAACTGCAGGTGAAACCGTCTGAGCGTAACAAATGTGGACTATTGGCATCGTACAATCAATCATCTGACCAGGAGGTGGGTTGGCTCCGTGTAGCGAGAAATAGTCCAACCTTGAAAAATAGCAAGAGAGACAGTTCATTTCAGCCAGCAGCATCAATATGGACTATCCACAGTTTACAATCATGGGATAGTTCAACAAACTCCAACAACAGGGGTTATTTAGCTGGAAAGGCAAACCTAATACTATTTCTCATAGCTTTCACCTAATAATTTTAAATTGTAAACACGATCCTTTTCAAAATAATCTAGTCATCTGTACGCTAAACAATTCAATAAGTAGAAGCTACTCAATAAATTCAGAAATCGTAAGCGCCATTTCTACGTACAGTGTTCGTATAAACTGAATGAAAATGCACTTGATTCATTTATATCAGATCAGAGTTAGTAGATTCAAGTGATACCAATAGCTGAAAGCTGTATAATGCGTCCAACCAAACATTTTCACACGTTTCCTCTCTCATTGCAACTGTGTACACGTATTAAAATCAGTGAATATTGTCCTATCATCGCGCTATAACAGAATGGTAGCACAATAGCACAGTGAAAACTGGTAGAATGATCTGGAATTATTTCAGTCAATGCAAAATGTCGAACAATCTGCTGTACGATGCAATGTCATAAGTTGTGTTGTGAGGGTCAGCGTAATAGCATCATCAGCATCATGTTCAAATTAGACACCAGGCATAGGGAAATATCAGAACGATGGTAGCGTTGCAAGCATGCCTGGTGCGATGCCTGTATAATTGAAAGGTGTAACTTAATGGTGGGAAATGGGCCAGGACAATGTCTGACCTACGGGCTCATTGGTGCCGTTCACTGATATAACCGACTTCTAGTCAGAGGGGTATGGTACCAGCACAGTAAGGCAATAGATACTGATGTCGTGGTACGGTTAAATTGCCGGGCAAGTATACAGCGATATGAAATAGCTATACAAAACATTAGCATAATGATAGCACGAGTAGTTCAATATTGCATTAGCTCAACAGCTGAGTAATAACAGGGTTGTGGCTCCCACCGTAATGACGTTCCTCATACTGCGTCACAACGTTGCTCTTCCTTTCCTCGAATGACTAATAAATTCATTTCTTGTACAGCACCGGGCGGGAAGAGCAACCATCACATAAAATATGTTTGCTCTAGCCGCGACCGCTTATATCAATGGTAATGAGCTCCAGAATCGTAAAACGGTTCAAATAGGAAAAGGCATTTTAGCGTTCAGTTGATGCTGCGGCAACGGACCGCAAACGTGCGGTGAACGAGAATTAGAATGGCGAGTGTCACAAAACATTCCAACCAACCAGTTCAGTTCTAATCGTCAACTTGTGAAGTGTCCGATGATTCTCTTTATTTTGCTAACGGTTTTCATTCGACCGATTTTCGGAGATGATCCCAAAGACGTCACTATACATCTCGGATCTCATCTGAAGCACGGCACAAATAGAATTCCTCGACTGGTACGCATCGGGGATCTGGAATTTGGCAACGTGGTGTTGAAAGACGCTTATTTGGGTGACTTAAGGACGTTAACTGTAGCGGGGAAGACGTGGTTTTGGAGGAAATTCATATGGTTTTCCGTCTTCGGAGATTTGAAACTGGACAAAATGTACTTGGCGGCACGTCAGATAACAATAGGTAAGCGCGTGCAGGTTGACTATGAATTAATAGTTTGATGTCATATCATACAAACATCAGTGAGTAAATTTGGAGGATCGTTGTTCACATGACCTTCACCACCTAATACAAATTAGGTTTACCTATTCTGCGCACAGGGCTTATTAACAATTACATAATTATAAAAACAGAGAATTAGCAACTCGAACTCGATAGTAACGAACACGAGCGGTAGCTACTCAGGTCAACCGGTTTTATTTAGTACAACACTCCAGTGTTTGGTGCCTGGTCAGCAAAAAGCCTCTGACAACCATCGCCTTAGTCACTTCACTTAAACTTCAATGCACCTTCTTCATGAAAATAAATTATGCCAAGTGGAAATTATTGCAGTCATCCGTGGCCCCGTATCTTAAAGCCCGCCTGGCGTTCTGAATGGATGCGCGGCTCTGGAAAGCCTGAATCCCCAGACGAATTCCGAATCGTCTTCTAATGGTGGTTTCTGGAGAGTTTTGAGAGGAAGCTTTCTTGAATGAATGTATTATAGTTTGGAACAACCTTCCAGGTGAAAATTCGAGCTTTCAAAAATGTAGACCGGAAACCGTGTCTGGGTGCAGGCCTCCGGTCGCGGCTAACTGCATCAGTTATATCCTGTGCAAACTGCATCATTTCGCTGAGTATTATTTCATGGGTGATTATTGGTATTATAATACAAATAAATAAAACTAAAAGAAGAATATTAAAATAAAATAAATAAATAGTACCTATTTATATAGGCAGAAACATGAGCTTCAACTATAGAGGCCTATAGAGGCCTATCCTACCGTGAGTGCTGCATTGGCAAAACGATTTTCGTCTAACTGACTGTGTCTCCGCTACGCAATATGACAAAAAAGGGGAATATCGCTCTCCACTTTCATAAAACCTGTTTTAGGAAAAATATCACTTGAACGATATGTGAACTTTCTTATTTGAAACTTTTCATAAATTTCACACCATCTCAATTTTATAATATTCATAGTCCCAGAGCACGTTTTCAAAGTTGGAAATATCATAAACGTTCTATTTTTAGATGGAAAGAACCACTCTGGAGTGATTTACGTGGACGAAAACCAGTTACACTTCAACTGGGAAGCTGTGGACCACTTCCGATGTTCTCTCACCAAAGAATTAGTCTATTGGGTTGAATTGAACAACTTTCGAACCGGCAATGGAAAACTGTCGACTAGTTTATCACCGACTGACTACCAAGTGTTGGACCTCAAGAAGAAATTAATAACCGACGACGTCTTTCGAATATTACGAGACCTGACATTACCCTGCCTACACCCTCGGTTCCCAATTACGTTCGGTTGGGAAGGCCATTTGAAGTTCATTGGATGATAAAAGTTCCAAAGTTAATCTAATCTACCGAACTCCACGTGTTCAAAAGCATCGTTCACTCGGATCGGATGTTTTGTGCTCGTAATTTTCCGTAACGCTTATGTAAACCTTTAGTTTGATTAAGGGAAGAAAAGGATTGTCATTTCAACAATATTAGTGATCTATAAATTTGTTTTCGGCCTGATTTACTAGTCCAGTCCGTCAGTTTTATTAATATTGACAAAATATTTAGCGTTACCCTTCAAAAGATGCCTCACACCTCAACATTTTGACATTACGCAGCCCTGCGAAATAAAGGAATAGGAGTCGTGAACAAAAAAAACTGCAAATTATTACACAATGGTTTATTATTCTCGTGAACAGCTTGACCTATTATTACTGCTCCTAGACCCATCCCATTCGATTCAGCATCGAAAAATACCAGTAAACCATACAAAACATGACCTGACTACAATGGAACGACGAGAACTAAATATTCCAGTCGTCTGTAGGCTTGGAACGGCACGGTGCGGTGAGTCGAGCGGGCGGGTGGTTTTGATGAAACTGAGGGAGGGAGTACTGACGACGAACGTTTACTTCCGCTGTAGTTCCTGCGAGTTCTTTCAATTAGTAGACTTTGGCTCACTATAATTACTGCAATTTCACTATACGCAGTTGAACAAGTCTGATACGCATTCCATTCGACCCAGGATGTAAAAATACCTTGAAAACGATACAAAACACACAAAAATACTGCGTTTTGTTAATTTTTTCAACTATTTTTTGTCCATAACAACCATGGGTTTTGTCCGATCGGATTGCCGAGATGGGGGGCACAACTAGATACCAAATGGGCTTTTTGTGCGAAAGAACGGATTTTTTAGACCATAAAACGGCCCGGACGGCGGTCGGACATTGCAAATTTGGAATCCTCATATCTTGAAACGTTAAGTATCAAAATTTTGAAGTAAATAAATTTTCCTGACTGAAAACATAGGGTTATTATTCAGAATGGATCTGAGTTTTCTTCAGGGCTTCACGTCCAACCAAATTTCACATTTATCCTGCAGATTATCATCGGACACCAAAGGTATGGGCAACGTCGGTCAAAACACCGAATAGTTATTTGACGAAAAAAACAAAACGACAATAACGATTTTTATTAATTTATCTGTTCGGGAATGTTACGATTCTGCTTTGGGATGTCTGTGCAACCCAAATCAGCGACTCCACTACCACCACAATGTCCGATGGGCAAGCGCATTTTCCAGCTTTTTCAGGCCTTGCCTTGAGTAGGAATTGGATTGCTCCATTCTACCTTGCCCTACGGAAGTGCATGGCTCGGGCTGTGCATTCCCGTGGTACCATATTGGGGTCAAACAACCCCTAAGGCCAGAATGGCATTTTGGACAGTTTGGACTTTCTACCCTTTTCTAAGATTTGGAAGGACCCCAGTAACACTCGGCAGAGTTCGGACAGCTCTACATAACACCACTGTACCATTACCATTTTTTCCTGTATACATTTCGCTCATATGATAGCGTAGTCAGAAAAATCAATTGTAATACCTGTACGATGACGATTTAATAACGTTCATGATATTTAAGAGCAACCCCGGAAATTCGGGAATTTGAACTATCGCCGATCGCAGTTTGAGTAAGTCCAGTTACCAAAATAAAGGCCGACATTCTTCATCATAGCATTCTGTAAAGAAGCTTTCTATGAAATGAAACAGGCATTGCAGTCATCATGGCCATTGCATGTTTTATTTTCCTTCGCTCAACTAAGAAGGAAATTGTGAACTGAATCAGATCGATTCGAATTTCACACTCGGTTTTGTATGTTTAAGATTAAAAGTATAGATCAACTCCTACCAAGAATCAATTACTTTTTAAGTAAAGACTCCAAACACACACACTACTAGTCGTATTTTGTCTTTTTGCCCGTCTGAACAAGCGTCGCAGCAGACAGCGACGATGGCGCTTTGCAAGTCTCGCCACTTCAGTCAGTTTTCAAGTAGCAGTCGATGAGCTTCTCAAAATATTGTCTGCCAACATTGATATGTGAACTCAAGCCAACATTTTAGTTCTTTACTATCGAAAGCAGATGATTTTTCGTGGACCTCCGCTTTTGTCAAGCCAAAGTAGGCCTTAGTTCAAGCCTCCAATGGACCCTTGGATGTTCACTTGGGCCTCTTTGGGAACTAAGGCACAGGGTAATCATTTTCTTCAAATGAATCGACAGCTCGATGTTCACAAAATTGAGCAATTACGAAACTTCATTGAAAAAATGATGAAAGTACACAATAAATTATTTAACTTTCGGACAGTAGGGCTTGTTGAGTTTTATCTTATAAATGCAGTTAGATAAAGAAGTACACTCTCGCTATTTCACGTTCGTAGTTCAATAATCATTCACTGACGGACTTGAATTGAAGCAGCTCGTTTATGATATAACTACACCACAGCTGTGATGTTTGGTGAAGAGAGCTTTTTGATTTGACCGCATAGTGAGCTCCTTTATGGCGCATTTCTCCAGTTCTGTTAAGCAGGCTCCAATTAGAAACAAAACGCAGCTGAAATGGGAATACCAGGTATTCGAGTCAGCTTCAGCCAAATCAGTTCAGCGTCCTTGGCCTCAACAGAAGATCTTGAGCAGGGCTTTCTCCAGCTCTCACACGTAACCGCCAATCCTGGAATCAAGAGCCCCCTGTATGTTCCCTCTTTCCCTCAATACCCATCCCTTGCTTGCCAGCTCCTATGGCTCTAGACTCTCAGCTCTCGCTCTCGGTTACACTCGCTCTCAGCTCTAACCCACTCACTAATGCTCGCTAACCCACTTTCAAATGCTCTATTCTGTACTCTACCTCCAACATTCAATATCCAATCTCTCGAACTACCACTTTAGGTAGACTAATGCAGAATAAAATGGGGTACTTTTGCTAGAGTGACACTAAATCACCTAAAACTAATTGAGAGCTCCTTAGAATCATGGAGCACCCATTTATTTCGTAGAGAATAAGCGCTATCTTGATTGCTCCCTCGCTGCATGTGCTCTGAAAGCAGCCAACGAATATTCCTTCATTTCCTCCTCAAAGTCCTCAGTTACTACAGTAAGATCTCTTCAGTTCAGCTCTCGAATGGAAACTGTTCCCCTAAGTGCTTTCTCGCCGGCCGCGCGTCACTCCACCACCTGATGTCCCTAAAAAATTGGATCCGACCGTTTTCTCATTCTCGGCTCAATGCGCCCGACAGCTTTCGAACCTTAAAATGCAGAAATAAATTGAGAATGAACCACCTGCTTCGGGTACTTCCACCGCCGGACGTTAATGAGAGATTTAAAGGAGAAATGCTCAAGTTCGAGTGTTGAAGATTCTCTATTAGTATTAACTTGTTATTTATTCATAGGTTGTGAAGTTTTAAGAGGATGTTAAAGTTGCGGTTGAGCGTCAAGTTTTTTGTTTCCATTTTTTCTAATCTTTGTTTTCAGGGGGTTTTCTTTTATTATCTGCTTAATGACCAAGTCAGCAAAATTATAAACCAAAAACTTGGAGTACAATACAATCTCATCAAACACACACCACAAATACACAAACAACCCAGGCCTCGAAGCAATAATTGCAATTTGTACGACTCGGCCATACCACTGAATTCAAGAATTTCTGTAGTTGCAGCTAATTATTTTATGGACGTTATTAAACGATGGTTTGTTGGACTATCGCCCTAATGTTTCTGTGAATGCTAGTATCGTAAAAGTGGGATTTATTATAGTATACCCTTTACGGCAAACCGATGGCAATGTCAAGCCATAAACGATTCCGTAACTTAAATTATTGGGAAACTAGGAAAAATCGGAACAGACGACATACAGCCAGTTACGAATTAGATGCTTGTAGCAATTTCTGGACGAGCCACAGCCGACGACTTGAGTTACCAATGCACTGATATTTATTAACATTCCGATCATAATCGTAACAGTTATATCACGAAACAAATGGCGAGAATTTTCGAGGAGAAGGTCAAGTTCGAACGTACCCGACACTCCCACAGACGAAAAGGAGGTCTCTAAACGTCGCCCTTCATCGATCCTACGGCTTCCAACCGGAGAGAATTTTTCCAAAAAGTAGGTTAATATATTGCCCGATGAAACTCGCTCTTTGCTGGTGAAAGACTCGGCTCCCTCTCACAACATCAATAACCAACTGCTGACGTTGCTTTCTGTAAAACCTGCATCTCAGTTTTATGGATGTTTCAGTCGAGTGTTCGCCGATAGCTGAGTCGAAGAGACACACATTTTATACAACGCTAAATCATGTAGCTCTAGAACTCCCCCCGAATCAATTTTCATTGTTCTCCACCGAGAGAATGTGAACGTGAAGTAAGAAACTGACAAAGGTTGGCCATTCTGATAATGTCGTTTAGTATTTCGTTCTTTGCCTTTTAGCTTGAACACGGAACTGATTAATTTAAAAAATGAAACAGAAAAAGATGAACGAAAAATGCAGACAAAATAATTTTACGACAGAAAAAAGGAGAGCGTTTCTTAATATTGCCTCTGTCAAATGACTCAACATCGCCTCTCAATCTGGTGCTCAGTTGCAGGCTTCATATGAAGAATGAAGGAGGACTTGACTGTGAAGGATTCTCAACATTGACTTCCGCTGTATCTTGCGGTAAGATACCCAGAGCTACACAGGGTACTAACCTGAGCTAAAATTAAATTCTACATTAGGAAGCGAACGAACTATAAGTGGATTAGCCTTTGCGCCAACCAGCTAGATAACCACTCAGTTATTTAGCGCTTGGTACATAAGAAATCTGTTGCACAGGTTATCGAGTTTTCGTGGAGTCGGGCGTGTTGAAATCATCGCTTCCTTAGCCGGCAAAATTACCCTCCTCGATATTTTCTTCCTGTCAACCGCTGAGTTTTTCGTCTTATACTACAAAGAGCCTAAGAGGTCCATTGTACATCCCATCCAACTCAAAGTTGGACAAAGTTCTCTTGAAACGCTCGCTGGGTTCCTGAGAACGTTTGGATCTTGGAAAACGCTACCTCCTGAACTCCCAATTTTCATCAGTTCAACTAACTACACCGGGTCACGCTTTTGTTGCACAGACAAACCTCCAAGTGTTGAGTGTAATTCTGAACTCCCAAACTCTCGTTCTATCTCACAAACTAAATCCTAACTCATTTGTAAATAGCAAGTTAAGTTTCCGAAAAACAATATAATTCACTTCACTCGAGTCTAACGTAATGTACTCGCCTGTGATTATTTCTTTCTCAGTGTTGCTCGAAACATCTTAAATGAATTAACTAACAATCCTCAATTAAAATGTAAAATACCTGGTGCGACGCATCGTACAACTTTTCTCAGCTCCACGTACAATTATCGATTTTTATTAATCTACTAATGAAATCTTTTTTTCATTCACATTATATCAACACGGTAGAACATAGCTCATAGGAACTTGTGGGGCTTACGGTTTCATAATTTATTGAGTAGCTCCTACTTATGGATCATTGAGTAATCAGGGCATAGGTAATTTACGAGACCCTCAATATAATTTTTCTGAGAATGCTGGAATCATTTGAGGAATTTATTGAGTTATTCCTACTTATACTACGACCATTATTGAGTAACCAGAGCATATCTAATTCATGGGAGTGTCGACATGTTTTCCTGAGAAGGATAGTGCTAACTATTCTGGAATTATCGGGTAAAAAAGGTGCGAAATGCAAACTGAGACAGCATGGGTTTGAATTCCAGGTTCGTTGGGTTGCTCCTAATTAACTTATGACCGCAAGTAAACGCACATACTGCAGATAGAATATTAGACTACTCCAGATTTTTCTAAGAACGAGTGGAATTTACAAGGAAAAAAGCAGTGCTAAAATCGTATTTCCCCAATGTTTTTGACAATTTATTGTCCTCCTATTTTCCCATAAATGATTTCAAGGTGTTGTCATTTCATTCGGAACTGCCCATAAACAAATTTAATTAAAGTGTTGGATCTATAGTTGAAAAAAACAAATTAGATGTTTTGAGCAATCTGATAAATATTGTTAGTTTTGGGCGGATTTTGCTCATAACCTGTCCCACGATGACATGCAGGCAACATATACAATTTACAGACCATTTTGCCAAATTTGTTGTTCAGCCGGTTACGTAACTTTCCTTTCTACTAAGTAGAGAAAAGGAAAGTAAGAAACGTATACTCTCCGCCAACTGAAGAAAACCGAAAGTGCGTCCAGGTGGATACTGGCTCGGGCGAGCCCGTGCTACTTGAACGTTGGTAGAGTGGATCTATGAAAAGCCCGTCATTAGCGGGAAAATCCTCAGGTATGAGGTGAATGCGAGGGAGAGAGAATTAACAACACAACAAGCTGCGGAAGGAGTTTTCCCCCCTTTTTTCCCTCTTTAAGCGCCTCCCGAGCGGTTAAGTTTGATCAATAAAAACGCTTTAATTTGCTGGAGTTTGAAGTTGAAAGTTTCAGGCTCTTTCGACTCGGATCGGGACGAGGGCCGCCATCACCTCCGCCGCATGATCCGCCGGCCGACCTAATTATACTCAGCGTCGGTCCTATTTTCAATATCGACGGCACGCGAGCCTCGGGTAACGAAAAGTTGAGGCAGCTCTCGGGGCGGAGTGAGAGAGAAAGAGCAGGTTCTTGCGGCAATTAAAAGCGGTAGATCGCCGGAGTTTGCATTGCAAGCCCCACACCACACACCACACCCACCAGAACGTGAAACGCAGTTTATGAAATTTCATTGGTTAGGAAATGAACGCGAGCGAGGGAACTAATTGAACTAGAACCAGAACTCGCGACATTTTTCCACTTTCCTTTAGTTCCACTTGAGTTATCAGTTTTCAACACGAGCACCGGCGGTAAATCAATAGCAGATTTAATGAGAGACGCGACCCTGCGGCGCTAAAATCCCGAGATCGACGACAAAACCCGCAATGGGCATGAGGGAACTGTTTTACCCAAGTAAAATAAACATGTGAATAGCCTATAAATAAATATACAAATATCCTATCAAAGTGCGACGCGCTGTTATTGACTGTTGAAATTACCTCAGGTGTGGTTCACAATAAAACAGCTTCTCTACGCTGATGTGTCGCTCAGTTTATTAACCATCATCAGCCCTATAACATATCACAGTAGTTGAGTCCTTTTCATTTTCCTACGTTACGTAATTGGCAGAAAAAATGTAGAGCTTTCTTCAGATTTCATGTTTTAGGGCATAATGAGTCTGGAAAACACTATTCGGGAAAATGGTCTAGTAATCGTGAATGCGATTGAGAGAAAAATTGAACCAAATCAGCTCAAACTTGATATCTAGTCCACAGGTCATCAGTGAACGCCAAATTAAGGGTATAAGCCAAAACCGCCCAGAACTACATGTAGTTATCATAGTAATCCTGTTGGGGCATGAGAGGGTAAGTGTGAGGAAAGATCGAAATTAAAGAAACTTGGTGAGCGTCAGGAGGACTGTATTATGTGCAATTAATTGAGTAGGGTTTGTGTACACAAGAGCGACACAAGGGGATGACTCGTAATATGTGTGAACTGGCGCAGGAAACTGTATCGGAAGGAGAGAGCGAGCTGTAACTTTGCCGAGAGTAGATGGAGGAAAAAGTGTCTGTGTGAGCACAGGGAGACGAGTAACTTCTGCAAGAGTTCGTAGGTGAATGAGTTTGGGAGGAGCTGTCTGTTGTGGAGAGGAATCCAAAAAAGGGGAAGAGGGAAAAGATGGAAAAACCACTTCAGGGAAATCCGTTGCCATTGGAAATAACCACAGAGGTGAAATTTCCGCACGTACTAAGGTCATTGGAAAAAAAAAGAAAACATTGCCTTAAGGGTCAGGGAGTCCCGTTGACTGCACTTTGCCATTTTCATCTTTATACATTCTTTGTATCATTATTCATTCTTAAATAAATGCAATAAAAAATTAAGCTCACTAATTATTAATGGGACGTGAGACATTCACGAAGTCTTCTTACCTGCAAACATAAAAACACTAAATTACTAAAACGATAAAAATTAAATCAACAATAAACTCAAAAGTTACATCTCATCATCGTAGTAATTTACCGGTGAAATGTATATTGTGTAAATGTACTACGAAACACCTCAAATATATACGGACGCTAAATTTTAGCTAAACAAAATTCGACGGAAACCTCTAAGGAGAACAAAATGTAGGTAATAATTCATTCCCCATGCGATTATTCAATGTTCGACAAATCTCATTGTTCGAGCTCTCATAGCTCATTGATCTCTGTTCAACGGATAGATACAGAAATAGTTGTTTTCAACAAAACATCGGTATAAGTTGCTAAAAGAGGTCAGGTTGACCAACTTCAGTTATGCGAATTATTCCGATCATTTTGAAAATATGTTTAAAAACACGATTTTTGGCACATTTTGGTTATTATCTCGGCTCACTGTCATTGAACATGGTTTGGCGAAACGTTAGAACCGTTTGGCCAAAAAGAAAAATTAATTTTGCTTCATAGACCTGTACCTGTAACATTTTGGGCCCCCCCCCCTTTCTTCCGTCGATGAAAATAGCTAGGAACCTTCTTTTTCCACCTTCAAAAAACCGCGAACAGAAAATTAAGGGAAGTGAACCCATTTGACAGATGATTCTATATTTGCAATATTTCATTTTTGCCTTCCCTTTATTTACGGCCGAAACAATTTTCCAAAGTGTTGGCTGAATGTGTGATTGGATGTAGTCCAATAAGCTACCTATACGATGGGAGTTTAATAATGGTTCAGGAGCTGCTAGAGAAATACCAAAAATTGAAACTGGCGTCTAGTTTTCTCCCTAATTCCCCTATACATTCAAAATTGTTTAACGCAAGCCTTCCCAGAAAATCATCAAAAATTCATTCATGATCAGTCAGCTGTGATTCAGTTTTTTTTTTAATGACGTGCATAAGTAGCAACAGCTCAATAAAGTCCAAAACTTATAGCATTACGAGTTATGTTTTACGAAGTAAGTGAAAAATAGATTGGACTGGTTTTCACTATCGCTGTTATCGGGTGCGAGATGATCAGTGAAGAGCGCTCTGGGATGCTCCTGATCTCAGAGAGGTATTGATGGGACGAACATAACGAGAAAGGAGTTGATGGGAAAACAAGGCAGGTTTGGTACGATACTTGATAAGCGCAGGAAACTAGAAGCCAATGATATCTTTCCCCTGAATAAATGAGAACCGCACTCGAAAGCTATTAATATTCCATTAACCGGGTGCCGCCTGGCAGGCTTGAAGGAGAACGTAGTTATCTACAACTTGACTGCTTTCGTCGCCGTGGGCCTTTTCATTGGCTCAAAACTTGCCGCTCTGTAAAAGCTGATGGAATTTCACAAAAACGCAGAATCCTAGTGCTACAATACACCTCTAGGAGCTAAAGATTTAGTTTCCGTGGAACGTACGATGATTGTGTTGGTCGACCTTAGAACGACCTAGTCTCGTTTCTCGATAGCCAGCAACCCTTCAACTTTCGTATATCTTCATTTTAAAAAACCACAGGAAAACCCCACCTTCCTTGATTTTCAACCCACCTCCTCAACTTGGAGACTAAAAGCGCCTAAATCCAGTCAGTCCAATACATCGTGGTCCTAGCCAGTGACACTGCTTCGCATCCGCACAGTTTAGAATTACCGAACTGATGTAACTCCATGTACTCCGAGGGTATGAACAAAACAAATATAGTTATCACAGTGATCAAAACACCCTTTTTTCAACGACAGCTCCACGTTACTAAATTTTTGTATGGACAGCTACAAATGAAACGACAACACCATGAAATCATTTCGTGATAAAATGACGAGAGAAGTAGGATAAAGTATCAAAAAACTATTCAGGCGCAGGGGTTTCCTTTAAAATCCCGCTCATTCTTGGAAAATCTAGCTAATAGCCCAATATTCTACCGATACTATGTGGGTTAGTAACGTTCAAAAGATAATTAGGAGCAACTTTAGAAATCTGTAGTTTAAGCCCGGATAATTTCACAGTTTTTACCCGATAATTTGATAAATTTTAACACGATCTTCTCAGAAAAATCACGTGCACACTATCATGAATCAAATATGCACTGTTACCCAATAGTGGCCGTAGTATGAATGGAAGTAACTCAATAAATTCCGAAAACGTCAGAAATCCCGCAAATGATAATAGAAAAATCATGGATGGTGCAATATACTACCTGCAAAATGACGAGTTAATAACGTCGTAATTAATCACGATAATTAGGAGCACCCCCAGAATTTCTAGAGTTCAAACCACTGTGGTTCCATTCATTAGCGACTGTCGGAATAAGGTCCCCAAAGTGAATCATAGTCCGAATTTGGACAACCATAGGGGCTGCCGGTTCAATCAAAAGTCGATCCGAGTGATTAGTACTTCGAGCCTGCCGGCTCTTTTGAATTGGAGTACTATTTGCTCGTTCGAATAATTGATCCTGAATGTTTGTTGATTACTGTGGTGCGTGGTATATTTCGTATGTACAACTTGGCTCACATGTGGAATGTGTGACGCACTCTAGTAGGTGATTACCAGATGGTGGTGGGTGGTTTGGTTCCCGATGGTGTCTCAGCTTCGCCTCGTCCCCCATTCCTATTCTCATATCGCTTCCGTTTAGGTATTGCGTCATATCGAAAACTGGTTTGTCTTACAACGAGTACAGAGTGATATTTCTTTATTTCTCGTAGTGTTTAATTGACTTTAAACCTTTTACTATCGCATAAAAGAACTTCGAACTGGTAAGTGTACTTTGAATATTTACAGCTTTTTTGACTCGGCGTGAATCAGAATGATAGTCTCATTCACCTCTGAAGTAGCCTCGTTTGAACCGTTTAGTTGGCAGCAGCTCTTACAGTTTTCACCCGGTAATTCCAAGACGGTAAATACGATGCACCAGATATTTCCTGGAGGGGTGGGGTGTGGGGATCTCTCTTTTTAAGTGATTTTAAGTTTAACAATTCGAATAAATTGCGAAAATAAAGACGTGATGACGTGTATGTACGTGAAGGGAAAGCAGACCGAAGGAAACTGAGCGTTTGTAACACTTCCGACCAGGAGTTTATAATGGGATAGCAATAACAGTACCCTGAAACGGTGATAAGCGAAAACCTCAATTCTGTGGCAACCAGTGCGATGGAAGAGTGAGTTCCCACCCCCTCTAAAGTGACTTCACAATTTTCTTGAGATGTTGACACTTGACAAGGCGTGGGACTGAACTCTTTTGAATTATATTCGCAAATGAGAAATTAAAAGGAAATTGATGTAGAGCTGTAACTTGATGGAAGGGCGTCATCGATCCTTCCAAGTTATAGCATTTTCTTATTCTCCTTCGTACTCCAGATGAGTAGCTTGAACTGACGTTTGCAGAAAGTTTTTTAAACTTTCCTGCCAAAATAGAAACGGAGTAAGAACTCACAGGCGAGAAGAAGGAGAAACTTCGAGCGGAGGTAAAATGCGTTTAGCAAAGAGGGAAAGCACAGGTTCGACGCCATTTTCAAGAAGAGGAAAAAAGTGAAACACACTACATTTTCTCATCCAACACTGAACGCATCGATTCGGTTTTGAGGCTTATCAGATGGAATATTGAAAAGCCGTTTATACGATTGAGTTACTCCTACTAATATGTATCCCGACCATTATTGAGTAACCAGTGCATACTTGACTCATAAGAGTATCGACATGATTTTTCATCTCATTCGATTCAGCATCGCTAAATACTATTAAACGATATGACCTGACTACAACGGAACAACGAAAATTGACAGTTTTAGTCGATGCTAGGCAATTGGCACGACGAGATGAGTCGAAGTAACGGGTGGTTGAAGTGAGATGTTAGGCAAAGCGGAAAATGAGCGCAGGCCAGGGAGAAACGATAGCTTTCGCTACATTGTCCCACAAGTTCCCTTAACAATTAGAACTGAACTAACCAATCCTACTGTGATTTTACTGCTTTTAACCTCTGACACTCGTCTTATTCGACTCAGCATCCGAAAAACCTAGGAAACGCCACCGAACACAACGTGTTTGCAATAAAACTCCCAAAATTTCGTTTTTTGTTTTCTCATAATAGCCATGAGTTTCGTCCGATCAGATTTCAGAGAAGGCGAGAACACTAGACCCCAAACGGCATTTTTGCAAAAGAACGGATTTTTTAGGCCACGTTAAAATCCAAATATGGATTGGGGACGGGCATTACAAATTTGGAAGCCTTATAACGTAGTGTGAAAGTTTGATTGGTGGGGGGTGGGGGGTGGGGGGTGTACAGTTTTCCTGACTAATACATGGGTGTATTAATCAGTATAAATAATAAACCAAAAGAGAAACTTGTCGTCCAATGCGTTCCTAAATGTTGATCACCATCGGCTCCACAGGTGACCTTTTGGCCTGATTCCACGGACTCGGCATCACCGTAGTCGGCTACAAATCAACTTCAGCGTATTGAACGGATGATAAAATTCCCGTTCATTGCAAGTTTCGCTGCAAGTTATAGTTAGCTTTCTTCAATTCTTTACGTCTCCGAAATCCATAAAAGCACCATCCAGTGGATGCGATTGAGCGAAAATAGTTGGTAAAAGCAAAGAATATGGACCGCTCCCTCTGATAAGGCAATATGTCGATATATCACGACCGAGGTCAGGTTATCGGTATGCCCGACATCGTAGGCTCTGGCGCCATGTTTCCAATTAGAAATAACGACAGCTGTACGATTATGCCAATTATTTAATGTTCATTATGTAATACTCCGTTATATAATTATTTTAAACGTACAAAGACTATGAAAATGAGTTAATTCAATGAAATTAAGAATGGGTATATGAAATAAATATGAGATAACTAACGGATTGATATCGATACATGCAGTCGTAGCGTTATCAAGCGACCTATCGATACATGCAGTCGTTGCGTTATCAAGTGGTCGGTCCATATTCTTTGTTTCACCCAATTTGGGGTAATGGTAATCAAATCGCTATTCGGTTGGCACATTGACGACTCAAATGTTGTGTACTTTCTCTCTGTTTACTGTATACAATAAACACTACACTTTTCACAAAAATCCATCCCCGGCACGCTATGCTTGATGAAGTATAATGCGGCCCATAGACGATCAATATTATTGTGCAATTTGGATTGCACAATACTTTGACGGCCGCCCACAGACGCTCACTATTATTGTACAATAAGTTGGTTTGTGCAATAAATTAAATCGCGTGGGGGTGATATTGACGGTTGTACAATATTTAGCACAATCACGAGCACAGACGATCAATTTGCTTGGAGACAGGTTGTGCACACAGTCCTCGCCAGAACTTCATCCAGTTTAGATGTTGAGTGAAACTTGAGTTGTGCGCTGTTGCTATTGCTGTAGCGGTAAGTGCAGAAAAGAGAAGAAAAAAAACAGAGCTCGCGAAAATGGAGAAAATGGGCCAAACAGTGGTTCATTGACAGGGAGAAACACACCCACGAAACATTACTGAATGAACTGAGAGTTGCTGAACCAAACGATTTGCGCAACTTTTTACGGATGAACGGAGTACTATTCGACGAACTTCTCGCTTTGGTAACTCCTCAAATCGAGAAAATCAACACTACCACGCGCGATGCTATTCCTGCAAGCCAACGGTTGTCCATAACCCAGAGTAGAGGTTTCTTGACATGTGTCCATCGTGCTGATTGTGAAGAAGTAGGTGCTTCTTGTGCCTGAAGAAACCTCATTTCTTCGAAATACCACAGTACAGGTTCGGCATCTTCTGCACCTGCACCACTTTTCCCTGCTTCGCTAATCCGTTCCAATTTTTTACGAAAGTTCGTACGCAAAGAATTTATTTATTTTTACCATATCTGGTTTCTCGGCCTCCGGATATTTTTCGCGGTATTTTTCCAACAACACATCGTACTGCTCCTCCTTTCTGGTTCGATTAGTATAATCTTTGCACTTCGCATCCCAAAGAGCGGGAAGACCGCAATAAACTCACAAATAAATTGTTTATCCGCTCTCTTGTCAACCATGACGACGCGTTCACCACTAACAGATGAGACAGACTGATGGGATATTGCGCAATGTTGCCTACCTACGGCACAATTCTTTCCTGTTTGCACAATATATTTTCACGGATTTGAATTTCACGCAATATATTGCACAACCTTTGAATGTCGTCTACACACGGTCAGTTTTATTGTACAACCTGGGATATTGCACAATAATATTGATCGTCTATGGGCCGCTTTATGCTAGCCCAAAGACCTACAAGCTGTAACCACAATGCTTCATTCAGCAAGTAGAATGTTGGTCCGCAAATGGAAGTTCGCTATCAACGGTAATAAACCTGTCCTAGTTCATTTTACTCTTCGCATCAGGCAACCCAACCCTTGAATAATCGTTAACGGTTAACCACTGGAAGTCGAAGATTCGGTGAGCTATTTGGCCAAAACAAAAACAGACAAGAAAAAAACCTACGTGGAGAGACTATGTGAATCGACTTGTCGGAAACTCAAAAGACTACTGCTTACTGAATCCCCAGTCAGCCAGGCCACAAATACATCTGGATGTATTCAGGCGGTTTATGGAGTTCCGCAGCAAACAAACACATATTAAACGATTGCAAACTCTACAGTACAGTACAATTTCACCCCATCGAACATAACTTGAATGAACTATTGCCAAATGATGGTACAATGATATGCTACACACCGAGTTTGAGTTGATTCGATCGGTTCCACCTTTCTCTCATTCGGCATATAACATCGCTCATCTAACATTCGATAGTTTGATGGCAAATCTTCGATCAAATAAAGGCGGTTTGCCGTACTTTTTTAAACATCCAAACAAGTTTCTCGTGATAAAATGATAAGGAGCAACAGGGAAAGGAGATGGGACATAAGTGTCACAATCTCGAAACAATTAGGCGATTACCGTTATCTATTCTCTCCCAATTAAGTTGTCCCCACCTACTGAACCAAGGGAGGGGAAATCGGAGGAGGATCGACGGCGGGTGTAATGGCGGACAACAATTCTTCTCCAACCACCAATAATCGAACGATCGATCTTTTCAGCAAAGAATGAATGCGAATGAAATTGAAGGACTGAAATTAAAGCACAATCCAACGCGGAAAAGAACCAATCTATCGGTGGGAGACATCCGTGGATTAATACCATATTGATCGATACGAATCTCAATAAAAGGTTTAAATAGAAATAGGAACAGGGCAGCCACCGCTTCGCGTCGGGCCCTGAAGATCGACCAAGCCTCGTTCTGCCGACGAAACAGACCGAGGAAATCACTCGGGTGAAACAAAGAATATGGACCGACCACTTGATAACGCAACGGCTGCATGTATCGATAGGTCGCTTGATAACGCTACGACTGCATGTGTCGATAGGTCGCTTGATAACGCTACGACTGCATGTGTCGATAGGTCGCTTGATAACGTTACGACTGCATGTATCGATATGCGTCCGTTAGTTATCTCATATTTATTTCATATACCCATTCTTAATTTCATTGAATTCACTTCTTTTCATAGTCTTTGTACATTTAAAATAATTATATAACGGGGTATTACATAATGAACATTAAATAATTGGCATAATCGTACAGCTGTCGTTATTTCTAATTGGAAACATGGCGCCAGAGCCTACGATGTCGGGTATATCGATAACCTGACCTCGGTCGTGATATATCGATATATTGCGTTATCAGAGGGAGCAGTCCCTATTCTTTGCTTTTAGCAATCAATCACTCAACCCATTTGATTTTAACGTTTAGAAGACAAGATATACATTTTTCGACAATAATCACGGAAATGACTCGAATAATATGCGAATAGAAACAGACAGGACGGCATGGAATGAAGCCGAGTCGCGCCGAACGAGAAACGACTGCTTCTCGTTTCGCCAATGGAGGGAGAGGGTGGCTGTGCCAACTGAATCGCCATGGAATTCGATTTCATAAATGAAAATGAATTAATTTCATTATAATCGTTATTTTTGAAGTTTTATTACTTACGGTGTGGAGGAAGTAAACATTTGTTTATTAGTTGCGCGTCTAATTTTGATCGTCGGTAGAAATATTTAAATTTTTCCCGAGAAGGAGGTATTTGGCTGTACTGAGCGGAATTACTTCTTTGTGTCCCGTTGCTTTCTTTTTCTTCTAAAGAGATCGTCATATAGAACACTTTTCGCTACGGCTCCGCCAGTTGTTTATCTGTTTAAGAAGTTGACTTTCAATTAGATGATAATTCGGTATTTCATTTTGGCGAGAATTCTGCATTGGTCGACTGCGTGCTGACTGAGATGCAAAGAAAACTTACATCAATAGTAATGAAAGTTGACGCCTCGCACCTGGTACAAGGTTAACTACGGTACTATGCATAACTGTAAGTGTTAATCTCCCCCCAAAAGAACTTTAATTTGCTCTTGCTAAGCTGTGTTCACTATTTATTAGACAGTCTACTAGGAGTCAGCAAGAGTATGAGCAAAATCGGTCTAAAATTAATCACGTTGATCAAGACAACACATTTTTTTCTCACAAATGATTTTGATTGCGTTTTCAAATCATTTGCTACTAATCAGTAACTAACCGTCCCATAAATATCTCACTGGATATTTGGTTAAAAACGACGTAAACATTGAGCTCGTAGGATGCCTTCAACTAGTCAATGTTCGAAACGTCCAGTAATGCTATTATATCAAGTTTTCATCAATCTCCACGTGACTTCATACTATCCCAAATAACCGGTTTGGTGTTCTTCAAGCCATCGATAATGAGTGAACAAGCTCATTAGATGAGTAGGCTCCGAGTCGATAAAAATCTCGAAACGCACGAGAAGGACGATCAAAGTTTTAAAATACGTTTGCCTGACGTTTGTTTCTTCGTTGGGAAGACGATAAATTGTCGAATCAAGAGCAATTCGGAGGACCTGGTTAATCGATTAGGTCGAAATCGTCCTTTCACTAGGAGGAAGGGTTTTGTTGGAAGTAAAGCGAAAAACGATTGTAGCCAAAAACTAAGAGGATTATGGCGGTTTTTTACTCTGCGGTATTGTCAGTATTGCGGGCCCTCCAGCTTTTCTGAAAGCGATTATTTTGAGAAGATTCGAACGATTTCAACGCTACTAGCTTTCGGCAAAAGGTGGGGATTGAATTTCCGACGTTAAAATCGGAATGAGCTCAACTGGGAAACACGTTTGTCCGTAGGAATTCGTTAAAACCGGAGTGTGCGTACACACAAAAAAAAAGAATAGAGAGAGATTTTTTAGAGAAAGCAGGTGGTTCGTGTCATATCACGGTTTGGGAAACGAGCCCCAGAGTGAGGGGAAGCGTTATTTCTATCTAGAGATAATCCACGCATTGTTCCCTTCGATCGTGAGGTGGCTTTGGTTTTGCTCCACTCATACGCCGGATGATGAACGTTAATTCCTAAACCGACAACCTTCCTGCCACTTGACACAAAGCGAGGGAGCCTGCTGTTCATTGCACTCCCTCTTACCTTCTACTCCTCTGAGGGAGACGATTGCTAAACAATTTCTATTGGCATTTAACTGATGTAATCGAATGAGGGGATGTATTTGTCAGTGTTAGGCTTCCACAGATTCTCATCTTCGTAGTTAAATTTGTTAAAAGCACGAATCACAGATAAATCAGAGTAGTTACTCGTATTGAAAAGCGCTAAATCAAAATACTATTAAAGAAAAACATTATTCATCCCACAGCGTCCGTTTTCAGGGATTTTTTTAAATTTGTTTGGTGGCACCGGGAAAGCCCCCCCTGCAGCTACAACTGGGCCTATTGTGTGGGCGAGCATGAGCCCCTAATGTTCTCCCAGTTCCACCCCCAGCTCCTCTTGAGCTGGTGCTCTCTGATGCGGCGTCCACAATACGTCCCCACCATTCTCGCACAAAACGGAAGACAATCTTGAGGTCCACCCCCGCAACCTTCTCCGGCCTCAGCCGATGAACCCCAAGCACTCTGAGGCGTGCTGCAGCCAGCCCCTCACTTGCACACACTACATTCTCTGCCGTCTCCAGCTCCACCTCGCAGAATACAGGGTTCCTACCGTGTACTAGAACACCCTAGTCAAAACGTACAGGGATCTGCAAGTTTTCGACAACAGTGCAACCAGAGCCAGCGCTCAAATAGCAATAAGGTCTCCCTTTAGACTGACTGCAACTGGACAAAAGTGCCATAACGGACATAAGGGAGCTCTTTATTTATTTAAATGGGACGAGCTCTATGATACAAAGTAACATCATAGTGTGAACAAAAAGTAGGACTAGAATGTAAAAAAAGTTAAGGTACGTGGCTTTATGGCAACTGATAGCTCAAGAGAAATGTCTTGTAGGAGGTTGTCAGTACGAGGGAATCCCCATGGAGATAAAGAACGCCTCTTGGCATTTGGCACCAGGGCCTGCCACCCATTCAGGTCCTTTGGCTGTTCAAGCTGCAGCCAATTAGAATGGGTACCACAGGGGCATCTACCCACAGCTGATGACACAGTGCCCTTTGGGTGTGAAGCCAAGGATTGGATTTGTGGTGACGTGGTTCGCTGCAATGTGGCAGGGGAGAGGTAGAGACCCCAGGGCTGGGAACTCTCTCGAAAAAAGTTCAGGTCTTGGACCACACGATTGCACTTGTCAGTACGAGGAATGTGGCAGAGGGGTCGGCTCATGAAGTAATTCGTATAATTCTATGATGAAAACGGCCAAAGAAAAGTTCACGTGAGGGGGGGGGGGGTTGCCAAGCATGGTCAAGAGGTCGGGGGCGGGCATCGAACCGACCAGACGAAATTCCACAGTTGAACGGGCGAGACGACCAGCAAGAGTGCTGGGAAGGTGGAACCTGGAGCAGAGGGCGTCGTCGTCAACTAGCCTCATACGCGCATTCAAGACCAGGCTGAATGGGAGTACGGTAAAGCATGATAATAGCTGGGACACGGAAGAACTCTCAATGCCGCTTCAAGAATCCGAGAGACTTCTTAGCTCATCTAAGCAACACGGTTATGCAACAAAAGCTATTGTGAAGAATGATGCACAGCTAGCGAATTGTGGAAAGTCGAGTGAGTGGGGTGTCGTCAATGTAGTAGGCACGGTAGCACGAAGCAAGGGAGCGATGGTAGGTGACGACAAAACACTTAGACAGATGGAGGGCGAGCAGCTTGGAGAGCAACGCAGTTGCAGGAGCCAAACCATGCAGGTGAAAATCTGCGCCTGAGAGATGTACAAGTAGTTTTTAAAAACGCAAACTAATTCTACCTACTTACTAGTTTCAAGTTTCACAGAAATATTTCTCCTGCGTGTAGTTTAAGCGCAATTTAACAGGAAAATCAATTTTTTGTAGGAATCTATTTAACTGTTCTGTTTATTTCAACGCTGCCGGATTGGATACTAACCATGCAGTAGCAAACTTTTTTTTCATTGTATGCACGTTGTCTAAAACACCTCCTCACTACAGCACACGTGCAGCTTAAAGTAACGGGGGGGGGGGGTCATACATTATAATAGCTTTAAAACCCCACGTTGTCGCCACTTTATTAGCAAGCTTTTGTGCAAAATAATGCAATTGTAATTACATTAGAAACTAAAAATGAAATCAACTGAAGCGGCTTTGTAAATTAGATTAAAAGATAACGAAAGTCAACTTATAAATATGTAAGAAAAAAAGGACACTATACTGATCTTCAAACGATAAAAAATAATGAGCTGTTAACAATAAAACGAAACGAGGCGTAGGTGGAGTAGGGAGAACGCCTCTTGGCAATTCCTGCACCGGACAATTCCGTTAAGGTCCTTGGGCTGCTTAAGATGCAGCTAACTTAAATTGTACCACAGGAGGCTTCTGCACACAGTCAATTCCAGGACTACTCAAAAGCAGAAGGGCTCGTTTTCGTTCTGAAACACTACTTGGAATGTGGACATAGAATACTTTCCCTGCGCACTGCAAGCGTTGTTCTCAGTTGAGCTTATCTCCCGTCACCGAGCGCCACAGAAATCGAAGGCCTCAGGCTCGTTGTATCGGCTTTCGAACGGCCAGTTGACACAATTGCTGACTCTGGCCGCCTGAAGAGAAACCGAGCTGGGGTTTAACTAACCATTGATTGTTTGAGCTAACGATAAAATGAGTCCTTCCAATTTATATTTCACGACACTTCTATCGTTTAAGGCGACAACTCGCAACCCAGAGTCCACAGTGATGTTAAAAAATGCAACCAAGCCATCAAAATATCAACGAGACCTTAAAGCTTATTTTGTATGGACACCTCCAATTCAAGCAGCAATAGTAATTTTTCACTTTCCTTGGCTCTACAAAGTAGAAAGGAAAGGTGCGTAAATTTTCAGTTCTCTTCAAATATTTACGTTTCAGACGCTACTGAGTCCGAAAAACACTATTTGGAAAAATGGTCTGTGGGAACGATTTTTAGAGAAAATGGTCGAACCAAATCAGCTCAAACTTGATAATATCTAGCCCGCAGGTTACCATGGGACGCCAAAATAAGGATATGAGCAAACTCCACCGAAGGTTAACTATAGTTATCATAGTGATCAACACACCAAACATTTTTTTTGTGTCAAAAATGGCTCCAACGATTTTAATTAATTTTTTTATATCGATAGCTCCCAATAAGGCAAGTATACAATAAAATTCCCATCCGAAGGAAAATGACAAGAGCAGCGCAATAAATTACCAAATGTTTCGACGAAAATCGATTTTGTCGCGGTTTTTTTTTATAAGCACCGCTGAAATGTTACTACAATGTTCAAAAAAATTGGTGTAGTAGACAAATCCAGTACCTACAGGGCAAGCGTTTAAAAACGCTCATAACATATATGGGGGGTCACTCAAGAAATTCCGGAATTTCAACTACCGCCGTTTCGCTTACTACCAGTTCTAAAAGTGATTACTGTCCTCTTTTAAAAAAATCGCCTTTACAACCTCATTTATTCTCTGAGTACTAGTTGCTCAATAATGGTCCCGGAATGAGTGCAAACAGCACAATAAATTCCGGAACTTTAAGCACTACCGCTTTCTGCCGCCGTGAAGTGATGTTTGACCGTGTTCAAATGAACAGAGTGATAAATACTCGTAAATTGAGTAAGTAGAAAGAGCCATGAACACAAGGGAATTGACGTAGAGCTAAGGAAAGTTGTGTGTTGCAAGGCACCAGATATTTCCTTTGATTCCCCTCATACAACACTGGGCAGCTTCTGGAGACATTTTTATTCGATACGTGCTTTAGAGCTAACTACTACAATCAATCTCCAACCTCCAAAACTGTACAGTCAAGAGGCATCAAAAGTAATGAGACATTATTTATCGGTTTTGCCAACCGGCCAATTGTCTTCTACACCAGCGAAATGGAATATACACACGTTCTGCTGGAAAGTAAAGTATTTCACGTGCTAATGAGGCTAAATAACTCGGCAAAGCGCGCGTCAAGAAAAATAAAGGCCCTCGAATTCCGAAAAATGTAGTTGCTGATTGGCCGAAACTCCAAAATGTCGATCGAAAACAAATTAACACTCACACAAGCCCTCAAGCGAGTTTGGGTTTATGGAGCACAGTTGTGAGGCTGAACTCTCAAAGCAGCAGTTACAAAACAACGTACTAAGGTTGATGCATATCGATATATCAGAAACGTCCGACTGCAAGATTAACTGAAAAGTCGAGACAGCCGATGAAGATCGGGTGCAAGAAAATATATCGAGAAAGCTGCGCGTACTTGTTGATGATCTACTCGTGTGATTCAACAGAAAAACCCCAGAGTTGAGATAATGGTGAAAATAATTGTGCTAGAGAAGTTTACATGAAGGATTACTTAATATACGAAGAATGAGAAACTAAGAGAAGCATAGTGGGTAATTCAAATATTAGTCAGAAACAAATACTAGGCGGGCTTAAAATAATGCAATAGTAATATGAAACTTTTAACCGCGGGAAAATCATGGGAGCTGCACCTTCCTTATAAATCGTGCTCATATGATCATCACGTTCCCAAATAAATCAGGGCGATAGCCCAATAATCCACTTATACGATGAAAGCAATGGCTGAAACGGCCATAGTCAGGAGCAACCTCAGAAATTGTACAATTCAAACTGCTGTCGTTTTGTTGGCTGTTTTTCATTATATCCGACAGCTTTTCAGTAATATCGACAACTGTTGACAAAAACCTTCCCAAGAACCACGTTGACAGTTCCATTCATCACCTATACGGTGGCTTTTCAATGAAGGTCGTGCCATAAGTACCTCCAGAAATTCTGAAACTTTAAGCATTTCATACGTACAACGTCATGTTTTGCCAAGTTCTACTAATACGAACTGAAAAAAATAGATACTAAAATCGCTGAATGTACGTCGGGATGAGGAACGTTATGTGATGCGTCGCAGCAGTCATTTTTGTATCGGAATTTCGACACGCCCCACGAATATTCTCAGAAAAACGTTGTTGGCAGTGTTACGAACAACCTATACACTGATTATTCAATAATGGTCGTGGCATAAGTAGGAGCAGCTCAATAAATACGGGAGAAGCCACCAGTTTCTACGTAGAACATTGAGCTACGCTCTACCAACTTCAAACCCTTATTTCGGCATATGGCCTGTTCGTCTGCTGTCAGAACAGCTGAACCGATCGAGCTCGTTCTTTTTTTCGAGACGTGAGAACGAGGCAAGAGCACAGTCCATTGAGAGATTTTCGAAAAGGGCTCTAACGAATCAAATTACAGCGTATTTCCTGTTTTTTTAAACGATTTACATCAAACTCAGAGGGTGCCTTTAAATAATTAATGCGTATATATTGTTCGAAATGAACATTCATCTAGTAATCCAGTGAATGAATAAAAAATTGTGTCACGCCACCCACCACAATTCAGCCCTTCCACGACCGTTCAAAATTACTTTGCAAAAACCGTTTCTTTTGACTAGCTACTCAAAACAAAGTGAACCAGCTCTGCACCTAATTCGTCCATTTTAAATTTGGGATGTTACAATTTGAAATACAGTTTAATGGGCTTTATTTGCCAGATTTGCGAAAGGGGTGAGTGAGCTAACGGACTAATTTATTTTCCGTACTACCCACCCAGTTCAAATTTGGAACAAAATACTTAAAAGATAACCGTGAACATTGTATGTTGCGATGATCAGCAGAAGGAGGTGTCAGGTCTATTCTTCTCGTATTCTTTGACGTCCCAGATATAAGTAGCCTTTATTGCCAGTTCATATTAAAGTTTATTACGGTTCTATAATTCGTCTTACCTTACAAAGTGTAAGGCATCATATTAGTAGATGCCTCCGAGACGAGATGTACGGAGTACAAAGGAATGACGTGAGTAGTGAAGGCGATGAAGCGGCAAGGGGCAAGGCTACAATACAGTCAAAACTGTAATGTAATGATGATCACTGCCTATCCTTAGGACGACCACTGGGATCACTGATTGGCACAAACCAACACTTTTACTTTACTTAGCCCTACGGATTAGGAGGAAATTAATGTTATCGGATGAAAAAAAAGGATTTGCGTTTTTTCAGTTATTTACGTTTTCAAAGGCTTCTGAGCCTGAAAAACATAATTTAGGAGAATGGGATGGTCTGTGTAGGTCAATGAGATTAAGAAAGTATTTCAGATTACAAAGGATCTATATCCGAAGGTAATAAAGACTATTGATTGATCGACACTAACAGCAACGCGCGTAACGACGGCAAATTTAGTTGCGTTTTAGGGAAGATTTTGATATGTAGAACCCAACAGCTCCCTTCCCCGGAGGAAGGTACCTTGTGGTCTTTCAGAGTTCTCCACTTCTAGAGGAAGCCCCCTTCCCCTTTAACATCGATGAAGGGTTCATTTAACACAACGTAAGCTACACTTGCTACGGTCAAATGAAAAGCGTTCCACCTCAAGTGACGGATCATTTTACTGGAAAGCGGTTGTAAGTGATGAGTGAATCCCGTCCCTACTGAGTTCAGCGAGGAGAAACAAAATGGTCTTGTCATTGGTCGAGTGAAAACCTGAGTTCGCTTCGTTTATTCGTTTCAAACGAGACTCCATTTCAGAGATTAATTGGAAACTACGAACTCGTCTTCGGAGGATATCAGAGTCGAATCGAGAAACCCCTGCTTTAAGAATAGTCGGGTTGGCTCACCAGAGATGGCAAAAGCAGTTGTGCCACTCGGCAACCCATCGGACGAAAAGCGGTTTAAAAATTAGAAACCTAAAACTAAACGTTGACAATTTTATTGCAATTATGTCGTGTTTGGTTTGTTACGGATTTTTCGATTGAATTCGAGTCAAGTAGGTACTTGTTTCAGAGGTGTAGGACTGTGTGAAAAACAGTGAAATTCAGGCAAATGCGGCGAGGCGAATACTTCTACTTGAAGCAACTTGTGGGACAATATAGCGAAGTTTTTCTCTGGCCTGCGCTCAGTTCTCTCGCTGCCTGCTCATCTCACTCCAACCACTCGCCAAGCCATGCCTATAGACTTTTTATAGACCATGTTTCATAAAGCCAGTGTACTTGGCACGTCCTGTACGGCAGCGATCTCTCTCTACGACAACAAAATACCATAGTCAAGTACGTTTGCCGATGACACTGTCATCCTGGTTGTCGGTAAAGATAACCACGAGTCAGCTAACTACCCCAATCAATCTCCAACCTTAAAACTGCGCAGCCAAGAGGCATCAAATAGAATGAGACTTTCCACATTGGCAATAGTTCTCCTGTAACGCCACATTTAATGAGGCCAAATACCTTAGTATGACCACCCGTCAGTTCGACTCGTCAAGTAAATGTCAATTGCGTAGCGTCGCCCAGTAAATGTCAATTTTCGTCGTTCCGTTGTAGTCAGGTCATGTTTCGTATCGTTTATTGGTATGTTTCGATGATGAATCGAATGGGACGGACAAGTCTCGGGAGTGTGGGACTGCGTCAAGCTGTAGAAGAGAATAGTAAACCATTGTGTAACAATTTGCTGCGTTTCTTGTGCGCTTCAGTACCAAGGACAACGTTCGCTTTTGTGTGAAGCTCTCAAAACTTTGATGAGTGATGCAGTTTGCCCCGGTCATCTCAGAACACACATACAACAGCCATTACCGCGTTCTTTTCCCTACTCACGCGACACGATACCCCACATTTTAAAAGCTTCTCGCATAGGAAAGTTGTTTTGCTATACTTTCCTTACCGTATACTTCGAGCAATACCTTCTGGTCATTCTGAATAATAACCCTATGTTTTCGGTCAGCAAAATTTCTTACAACCCCCCTCAAAATTTGATACTTGACGTTTCAAGACATCGGGATTCTAAATGTGCAATGTCCGTCCGTCGTCCGACTTTGTGCCTTTAACGTGGTAAAAAGATTCGTTCTTTCCCACAAAAATCCCATTTGGTATCTAGTTGTGTGCGCCTACTCGGCAATCCGATCGGACGAAGCCCATGGTTTTTATGGGCAAAAACCCTGTAAAAAATTAACAAAAACGCAATTTTGGCAGTTTTATCGCAAATACGTTTGATATCGTTGTCAAAGTATTTTTAGGTCATGGGTCGAATGGAATGAGTATCAGACGTGTACAACTGCGTATAGGGAAATTACAGTAATTATAGTGAGCCAGAGCCGACTAATTGAAAGAGCTCGCGGTCGATAACTACAACGAAAGTAATCGTTTCATCGTTTGTACTCCCACTCTCCCGTCTCATGAAAACCACCCATACGCGCGACTCGCCACGCCGTGCCAATTGCCTACAGGCGCTCATGGGCGCCTGGAATATTAAGTATTCGTCGTTCCGTTGTAGTAAGGTCATGTTTCGTGTGGTTTACTGGTATTTTTCGATGCTGAATCGAATGGGATGGGTCTCGGAGCTGTCATACTCCGTCAAACTGTTTAAGAGAATAATAAACCGTTGCGTAATAATTTTCAGCGTTTTGTTTTGAATCTCCTTTAAAAGAGTGCCTTGATCTCCTTTAAAAGTGTGCCTATCAAACAGGAACGAACATAAAGTGGCAGATAAACGGAGTTTTAAGGAAAGTTGAGGAGGCAAGTACGTTAGCACCTCCTAAAAACCAAGAGCCATTCGCAATCTTCCCCGAGTTTAATAAAGTTTCAGCGGCACCGCTCACAGAATCAAATCAAACTCCTTCCTTCAGGGCACCCACCAGTTCTGAAGAACGAACAGAAGCTGAGTGCGGTGCTTTACATTTTTCATGAACAACCACGAAGTTGCGGCTTCCATTTCTCGAGATGCGGTGGCACCTTTTACCGTCGACTCGGCTCAGCGACCTGAGCGGTTATTAACTGCTCTCGCACGACCACTCACCTTTCGCATGATGCATCGCTGTCCCGTTTTTACAGCAAATTTTCCTGAGAAAGACGACACCGAGATGGTAGAAGAAAGAGATATGCCAGAAGTTCTTTGAAAGGAGATCTGAGGAATCAAGGGGCTAAAAACATGAAAAGTGCGCCCTTTTAGTTTTCCAGTTGACTTTTACGCGGCTAAGTGAGAGTTGTGTCGCAAAGGTGGAAACAGTTTTGAAGGGCCGTGTCCTCAAGAGAAACCTCTTTGACGGAAGAGGAGACAACGCAAAAGGCTGAGTGGCGTTGAGTCGCAGACCACAGGTCTGACTGCCTCTAGATATCATCGACAAAAACTGCTTTATGTCGATACCAGCTAGCAACAGAGACCAGACAGCCGAGGTGTAGAAGCCGTAGGAGCCGGTGTGACACACTTTAGCACCTACCATCTCACAAACTCGTTGGGCACTTGCCAATACGTGCGTCATCTAATTATCAGATTCATACAACCCTAGCCTCATTCATGGGACAACATTGAAAAGATTGGTGCATAGCCGTATTTATATATTGGACTACATTTGGGGTCACTTATGCACTGGTTATTCACTAATGAAAGAGGCATAAGTGGGAGCAACTCAATAAATGCTGGAACCGTACGCGCCAGAACACTTCCATGTAGAACGTTGAGCTTCAGAATTGATTAGTGTCTACAATGAAACCTGAATGTTGCGAAGGAAAGTTGTGTGATGCGTCGCACAACCCTCCCTAAAAATTCATTTTTCGTTGGAAATGTTGTGTTAACAGTTCTGCAATTATAGGGGAAACCGTACAAAAAAATCTCTTGCGTTTCTTTTTAAAACATAATATCACGTTCTCCGTAGGAAATGGTAGCGCTTAAAGTTTCTAAATTTATTGAAGTGCTCCTACTCATGGCACGACCATTACTGAACTATCAATGCACAAGTGATCCATGATATTGCCAATACGATGTTTCTGAGAAGGATCGTCTCAACCGTTTCGGCAATATCGAGTAAAAACAGGAATATCAGTAAGTAAAATGGCGGTGGTTGGGATTTTTGAATTTCTGGATTGCTCATGATTACCTTATGAATATTATTAAACTTCCATCATGTAAGTAAGTACTGCACTACCTCCCTGACTTTTCTGTGAATGCCAGTATTATACGAGCGAGATTTAAGGCAACAAACGGCGCTAAAATTAATTTTATTCGAAATGTTGGCTAATTTATTGTGCTGCTCTCGCGATAGTAACCGATGAACGTGTCATGTTACTACTGCAGAACCGACCAGACTAGTTGCGACAAGCTTCTTGTTTGTTTCCCCCCGCCACCGCACCTCACCATCACCCTCCAACAACCAACCGCTCTCCGAAGACATTTGAGGCGGAGAATCGCTCAACTTGCTTCGCCTCATTCAAACTCCGCTTCTGCCCTTATCATACCCCGACGTTAGTAGTAATCGTATTTACCCATAATGCAAGTGTCCGTTTCATCAACCTATTTTCAAATACGCGATAAGTGGCATGAGCGGAATTTATAAAGGAAACATCAGTTACGCTGCATCACACAACTTTCACTTGTGTTCATTGTTTTTTCTCAATTTATTTTTCACTCAGTCGATTTGAAGTAGATAAATCATCACATCACGTCGTCAGAAACCGGTAGCGCTTGTAGTTCTCGAATTTATTGTGCTGCTCGTACTCATGGCCGATTGAGCAATTGGTAGACAGAGAATTAATGAGGCTGTCAACACGATTTTTTTAAAAAGGATAATGATAACTTTTTTATAGTTATCGAGTAAAAACTTTAAGAAATGGCAGTGAATAAAAACGGCGGCAATTGCAATTCACGAATTTCTGGAAAGGAATATATTTTGTGCGTGTTATTAAATGTACCCAAATAGATTTTTTTGAATATTCTACTACTTTCTGAGCGGAACTTATAAAGAAAAAACTGCGCTAATATTGATTTTTGTCGAAACGTTTGGTAATTTATTGAACTGCTCTCATCATTTTCCCACGATAAAGAAATTTATGGTATTGCCGTGTCATTTGGAACAGTTAATGCAGAAAATTTAATCAAAATCGTCAAATTCGTTTTGTACTTTGGTTGATTTATCTAAACACGGAATGTGAGCAGATTGGGTTCAGCCGCTTACTCGAACATTTTCCCAAAAGGTGTCTTTCGGACGGAGTAGCCGTTAAAACTTATAGATCCGAGAAAAACTTCAAATACAAAAAATTTTCAGCCGGTCACATAACGTGGCTTTCTACTACATAGGGCGTAGGTATTTCAAAATTAATATCGCGTTCATCTGCCAGATTTTCAAAACGTACTACTTACCTTCGACCTTGAAATATCAGAACGAGTTAACCTCATATGCGCTTTAACGCGGAATTTCGTTCAGACACAGTCAAACCATTTTTAACAACTTCCACTCCAGAAGTAGAACATCGGCGTGGAAGCATAATTGCACTGGACGTAATAGTCATCCGACCAAATTAAAAATATGAAATTATTAGGGCTTCAGCTGGCAGAAAACTCCAGCAAAGTTGAAATATAACTAGAATTGAAGCCATACTATTATGGCACAGTTCAATGCAACCTGCCCGCGACATTACCACTAGCTACATGTGAATGAAGGCAGTACAAACTAGCACATCAATGAACGAAGTAGTCAGCTTTTAAAAGAAAAAAAGGCTACTAATTAGAAACATTATTCAGCCACAAGCGTTAACCTTTTAACAGAACGGGGATTTCGTGCGTTTCAAACGGGGGAAACAGAAACAAGTAGTTACAGAAAAGGAGTTGAAGATGAGGTGATGGGTGAGAAGAAACAAAATAAATAAAACCAGCCAAGCGATAAGTAGAGTCAGAATTTATTATAATTGTTCCACCAAAATACAAAAGTTCCACACAAACATTTAGAAGCTGCTGCTCAGCATGCATTCTAATTCAGAAAAAAACAAAATTAGAGTTTCATGGATGCGGTTTATTATTCCTTGTAAGTAACAAAAATATTAGAGTGAATACAGAAGAACCAGTGACTCCTCTACCAGAAAAAGCTAAAATACGCCTCAACTTTCTACACATCTACGGTCAATAACAAAAAAACAAAATCGCAAATGGTGAGAGGGGGGTACAAAAAGAAATCAAGTATTCAGTATCCAAGCGAAGATAATAAACGTAAAACACAAAAGTGAGTGCAGTTCAGCAGAGAAAATATGGAACGCAAAGAAACAAACAACAAATAAGAATTCAGAGTCCAAGGACGTGGGTATTGGGGAGTAGTACGGTTATACCCTCTCATTTACGAATTTATTGAGCGCCCCAAACAGTACTAAAACTGTATCTCTGACTAGCTTTAAGATAAGTACGAGCTAATTCAGTGCCAGAAGACGAATCAGAGGGAACCATTATCTGTTGCTACTATAGCTACCCTTTGCGGTTGTGAGAACAAAAATTGTCTTTTCTCCCGATCTTTACGTTTTGAGGCCTACTGATTCCAAAAACCCCGATTGAGCTACTTCGACTTCGAATTTTTCAAATATTTTTCTATGAACCAGTACACAACTTTTCTACCCCACAAATATCCCTGTGCAAATTTGATGAAGGGAGAAAAGGGTTTTCTCTAATGTTTTGGGGAAAACTGGTTCAATCATTTTTACAGCTTGTCATGTACTAACTATCATGAGTCAGTCTCATAGTCGTTTACATTTTTCTCCGTAAATGTTCCTCCGACAGCCCTTCGAGCGGAAATAACAACCAAAATGGTTGCTCCTCGTTATTTTATGAGCTAATTAAACGCTCATCCTGTCGGCACTTTATTGGACTATCCCCCCAATTTTTCTGAGACAAAAGTCTCAGTCTTTTTCTAGTACCATTCATAAGAAAAAAAGTGCGATTAAATCGATTTTCGTGCCTAGCAATTATCTGTACTTTTGCTAAAAAACTAGGGGAAAGCTGCGCGCTGAACTATAAGGACTTGGGAGTTCCTATTTTCGTAAGGTATTACATGTTGTGGTTTAACGAATTTTTTACAAGTATTCGTGCCAGATCGGGTGTAAAATAGTCAAATGTGTCATACAGAGTTGGAGCTCTAGAACGTTTAGTTGCTAATGGTATTTTGAGGACTTGATAAGGCGTTCAACAAGCTATTCCCAGTTTCTGCTTATCGCCAAGTTAAAACTATAAGACCTATTTTGACCAGATACTTTTGAAAAGAAAATAATTCAAAAGTTGAAATGCAGAGCGAAAAAGTCGAAAGTTCAGGGGAGAGGGTACGAGCCGATTTTTAAAAATAAAATGCGGAATGCGAAAAGGTGAGGGAAATGGGGGCAGATAAACATCAACAACAAAGTGCTTTTGCTCGTTGGAATATTAGATTCACCTTGTTTTCGCACAGGCATCTTCAGCCCGATGTTGCAGAGGTAAAGATTAAAATCCTGAGCGGAATAAATCGTGGACGTCGTGATAAGAGATTTCGATCAGAAAAGAGACGGGAAGAACAACAAAGCGGCGAAGCGATGAAATCTGCACTTCGACGGCTTTTCAACAGAACAGAAACACTTCACTGACGTAGTGACGCGACGAGCACCAACTGACCCGGCACCTGAAATTTTGTATCACAACGCGAAATACGATAACGAGAACATAAACATGTTAAATGTCGACAGCGAGCAAAGAAATACGAATGACGGTATCCGAATACCAACTGATATCGTTGGGTTTGTTCCTAGCGGGACTCTCCGGTGTGTCGTAGAGGCCCTGACCTGCGCAGTAACGTATTATTCGCTTCATATTAGTGACGATGACGTCACGATCACCGATCCGATCCTTCGGGTTTCGTCGGCTTTATCCGACAATTGCCGACGCTGATGTTCCTGTTGACAGCCCTTAAGTAATTCTTCGCACGTTTATTCGGATGCCGAGTTCAGTTTGACTTTAATAAGTAGGACTTTCTTTCAGGTACTTAGCTCTTTTGAATAAATATTCATTAGAATTTTCTTAATGTAAGTACTTTCAATGCCACTCGTATTATATAACACGGGTACCTTACCTACGACTTTCTCTTAAGCTCAGTACTGGACCTAAGAAATCGGAAATTTAACTATATTTTGGTGAACTTGAAAACCAACGCAGGAGTCCTATCGATATCTATGGAAGAAAAGATGCACGGATAATTCGCATCATGGGATTAAAAGCTGTGTAGGATATACAAAACCCATGAAATGTAGGATGTCATCAGAGCGGTTAAAACTATCAATTGACAAGTACGCTAAAGTAGAACCCTTCTTCATACTCAAAATTTTGGGCACTGTCCTATTAGTCTACTGAGATGTTAACTATTGGGAGGGGGGGGGGATGAAGCAAAATTGAAGTAGCTTATGACTGGGAGGTGAGTGTCAGGCAGGCATGATAGGACAGCATGAATTGGTGGCACCCTACCTTCCCTCTCACCCAACTGTGTTCAGAGCATGGGGCCTTCAATGGGTGGCTGAAATTTTTCAAGAATTGCTGGTTTGATGATTGCCTGCACAGTGAGGGGGTTGTGGAGGATGCCATCTATCTCCTCGCTATGGGGAGCACTCGATCTTCATCCCCCAAGCACTCTGACATGGCAGTGACAAGGCACAGCAGTCACCATGAGCTAAAAGACCGTTGTGGAGTGGAGCTGCAGAGACTGGGGACTAGCTCACTAGGAACCAATAGGCCAGAAATTGCCTGGCCCATTACATCCATTTGGAGAAAGAAGTCTGCAGAATTGAAGGAACCATTTATGTGTCAATTTTGGAGTCCCTGCCTCACTCTTTTTGACAGAAAGTATTATATACACTCTGACGGACGGTTTATTTCAATCAACAGCGTCAATTTAGACCATCAACAACTTACAATTGTGTGACAGGGGGTTAGTAGGCTCCATCTAGTGGGATATCATTCCAATTCTCAAAAAGTCTACCCCCGTGTGTAGCAATTCTACCTGTAAATGTCTTAATAAGTTCCAAAGAGAGTTTTTCCTTTAACTCTAGTATCCTTAAAAAATGTTCAACATTCATCGACTGCACTTTGGTTCAGTCTAACCATTCCGTTACTAATGTTGGTTTTTGTTCCCATGTAAAACACTAGCTTACGTTTTTCATGTAAGAGAAGTGGTTGATAAATTATACGTTGTAATAAAAAAATATATTATTATTATTTCCAATCACTGTTTGCGGCCGCTCGATTATCGCAGACGCCCAATCGATTCTTATAATCACGTAAAATCAGCTGAACAGCTCACCATCTTTTCGGCGAACAACTTCTAGAAAACTGTGTAGAACCTTCTTTCATAACATAACCTTTCAGCATCGGTCTTTTGAGTTTCTGTGCGTTTTAAAAATCGTTGCTCGTTACTTTTTCTTGTCATTTTCGGATTCCCAGTGTTTTGTAGTGTAGTTTTCTTTTAAAACGATGCGCTCGTAGAATTCTGTTTGAAGGTTGAGAGCCTGTCATGCCTTTGATAGTCCGGGAAAAGCCCGGCGACGTCCCGGCCGACTATGTTAAGTGCACCAGAGAAGAAGCTCTTGCTTATCAGCAAAAACTCGTGACCGAGTGGAAACCAGCCTCCGATGTGTAAGTGGAGCGTTAGGACATTGGGAATCAACCCACATGGGTGATGATATTTCCTATTATTTGATTTATCATTCAGTAGATGGTCGTATCTTCGCGTTGGTGTTGTGGAGCAATTCTAATCGTGAGATAAAATTAGCGGTACATGATTGCCGACAGTTTCTGTGAAGATATTTCCCGTGTCTCAAGAGGCAAAGAAGTTCCAGTTTTTATTGCTCTATCTCGTTACACAGTTGCCCATTGAAATATCTGGTGCGTTGCAACACACAACTTTCCTTAGCTCTACAACAATTCACTTTGTACATGGCTAATTCTATTTAATCAATTCATTTATCACTAATTTAATTGGAACTTGGTCAAACAACACTTCACGGCAGCAGGAAGCGATAGGGCTTACAGTCCGGAATTTAATGTGCTGCTCGTACTCATTCCCGGTCCATTATTGAGCAATTGGTACACAGATAATTAATGAGGCTGTAAACACAAATTTTTTGAAGAAGGATAGTAATTACTTTTGCAGAGTTATTGGGTAAACACTTTTAGAACTGGTAGTAAGCGAAACGGCACTACTCACCCTATAGGTATTGGATTGGATTACAATACCAATTTTTTTTTAACATTCTACTAACATTCCAGCGGAGGTTATAAGAAAAAAATCGCGCTCAAAACGCTTTTAGTCGAAAATTTTGATAATTTATTGTGCTGCTCTAGTAATTTTCCCACGAATGGGATTTTATGGTATAATTCCCTTATTGAGAGCTATCAATATAAAAAATGTAATTAAAATCGTTAGAGCCGTTTTTGAGAAAAAAAAATTGGTGTTTTGATCACTATGATAACTATAGTTGACTTTCGGTGGATTTTGCCCATGTCCTTATTTTTGCGTCCCATGGTAACCTGTAGGATAGACATCAAGTTTAAGCTGATTTGGTACGGTTGTTTTATCTAAAAACCGTTCACAGACACACATACACAGATCTGTTTCTTTATTTCATGACTGTACCTAAACCCTCGACGAGGGTTATATCAGTCATAGAAGTTGCGGTTTCGCTAATATGCAAGAGGCCGGCCCCTGCAGCATCCACCGAACTCAGACCTGTGGAGGTACGGCAGGTATGTGGTCGTTAGCCAGTCTCACCGTAGAGAGCTGTTGCCCGTGTGTTACGCTGGCCGAGGTGACCACCTGAGGAATCCCGTACCATCTGGGAGTAGTTCTTAATCTGGTTCCCTACCTGATCTTACTGTTTACTTGGGTGGCAAGTTTCAAAAGGACTGATCAACTATAACCACGTTTCTTAGCCATTACCTTCTTTGCGAACTTTGCAAAATGGTTATAGGCTTCCTTTGTAGCAGTCAAAGCTGCTAAGTTCGTTTGCCCTCTCAACAACCGTCGCTCACTGTTGTAGAAACTACAGTGGAGCAGCACATGGTTTCTTGTTTCCTCCACTTGTCAATCATGCACTCAACAGCCAAATCAACTGGTAACTGACCAGTGATCACCTGGAGTGCTTCCGTTGATACAGTCTTGTAGGCCTTGGTGATCCACAGGAGCGCGGCTCTCTGGGATTGGGCCAATACTCTCTTTTGATTGACTGTTAGTTTGCTACCCCAGACAACAGGGCAGTAGCCAATCACACCTAAATAGATGGCCTTATACATGAGGATGGTGTCGTGGTAACACACACCCCAAGTGGCCTTAGTGTAGTAGGCACGCAGTGAGGCAAACCTTGCAATGGTAGTGCCTTTAAGGGACTGGAGGTGTTGGTTGAAACCCCACCTCTCACCTATATTCACTCCTAAATACTTGACGTGCTTTTCAAAGAGAGAAGGGCCTGTGGCGGCCAAAGCATATTGTGGGTGGATTATTCACTTTCCCCTTCAAGAGGATTAGCTGGGTTTTTTCCTCAGCCACCTGCATCTTGACGTGCTCGCACCATTGGTTGACAGTGCGGAGCACGTGGTGGGTTTTTCCTTCAATTTGGCGGACTGACTCTGCAAAGATCAGCACAGTCAAGTCATCCACATAGGCGTGCGGCTGCAGTCAGTCTCCATGAGTTTCCTGAAGACCTTGAAGAAGGCATTCCAGAGTGCTGGTCTAGGACCGAGCCCTGTGGGCACCCTTCTCAATCTTTCTCCGGACGGAGAACATGCCTACTTTCGATCGTAGCAGTTCTGTCTGTCAGGTAACTTCTGACGAGCGAGTACAGGTTGCGGGGATTCCCCTACCTTTGAGTTCATTAAAGGAGCGCTGGCCACCAAAGGTTGTCAAACGCCCCTCTGATGTCAATCAGAACTGCTACGACGTACTTAGCCGGTGCCAGCAGAAACACGCGGATCTCGACAATGACATCCTGCGTGGACCTTCCTTTGGTACACCCGTATTGCCTGCCTGTGAGGTTGCGGCCAAAGACTCCTTCGAGGGACTGCAACATCAAGATTTCTAGTGTTTTGCCTAATATGGAAAGAAGGCTGAGTGGTCTCCATGATCGTGGTCTGACTGGATTGCGGTCGCCTCCCTTTTGAAGAGTGCCAGCGCGCACAGTCTTCCACTGAGTGGGGAACTGTCCGACCTGCAGACAGTCATTAAATAAATTAAGGAGGCCGCTGGAGATTGTCCGCTCAGCCTTCCTTAGCATATTGCTTTCTATTTTATCTGGCCCAGGAGATTTGTTGGGCTTTAAGGTCGCAAGGGCCCTGCGAGGTCGCCTGTTGTCCACAATGGGATGTCGGGCTCGTTCGGAGGAGTCCATGATCAGCTCCTTGCTGCCCTCTGGGCTTCAGTGTCTCGAGCTACTTGGTCATCTGGGAACGCCTTCTCAAGGAGGGTTTCCAGTGAGCTTTCGATGCTGCAGGCCCAGCCTGACTCATTTTGCATCGCGGCTAAGACCTGCTCTACGTTAGCTTTTCCTATGGAGGACTTGTAGTGTCTCCCCAGGGGTTCTCAGAGCTCTCCGCTTCCACGAAATTTCGCCAGCCTTGCCGTTTGGCTCGTTTGATGGCGCGGTGGAAGGCCTTCTTCTCTTGGATGAAGGCAGTTCAGTGTTGCTCTGGCATCAGGGTCACTGAGTGTTTTGGTACATCCTTCTAGCTCTATTTGCACTTTGCTTGAGGGATTTAGTTCCTCAGTCCACCATGGGACTTTGATAAGCCCTGTGCTTCTGTTGGCCAAGTACAGACAGCCCAGCACACTGCACTGCTGTGGTAAACATCCCCACTTTGCTGTCCACCTGTTCAGGTGTGTATGCTTGCGCTATTAGGACCGTGGCCGCGGCACGCAGTACACCTTCGAGTATCCTAGAGAATTGTGGCCAATCAGCATTTTTTGTGCGGAATCGCTTTTCACGCGTGTCTTTGCAGAGGATGTTGTCATCCGTAATGGCAAAGTCAATAACCATGTGGTCGCTCTGCGTTGCACCTGGTACGACTCGCCAACCCTGCAATTTGAGTAGCAGGGTGAGACACGGCTGTGACATCTATACACGACCTTCCTCCCGGACCATCATAGGTCGCCTCAGTCATGGGGTCGTTGACAACAATCAAGTTGTACCTGGTGAGCAGCTCTATATACGCCTCGCCCGCCCCATCCAGGGTTGGGGATCCCCACAATGGTGATCTGGCATTTGCATCGGCACAGACTATGCAGGGTCGTCCTGATAGGCCTGCTAGAGCCCGCTCGAGTGGTTCAAGGCTGTTGGCAACTGGTGCGCCAAATTGCCTGTAAAATGATATTACAACCAGCTCAAAGCCACCGGCTCGGATGAGCACAGCGGCCAAGTGCTGGCTGTTCAGGTAGTGAGTGCGAGCATGTCAGTAGACCCAGGTCGATGCAGGCCACTGCTGCCTTGGCTCCCGTTCTTGCTCCAGCCACCACTCGTGCCTGCGATCCCAGACCAAGAGTTTTGGATCCTAAGTGTATGGTTCCTGTATGGCGAGAACACTGCAGCGTTTCTTGAGTGCATTTTGCAGCAACTCAGCCATAACTGGGCAACTCTTATTGGTGTTGTGCTGAAGGATTCGAACTGCTTTTGACCTATTCATAATCCACTCGTGACTCTGGAGGCAATCGCTCGCTGACGAATGGTACAGCGTGCGTCTCGTGTAGAGTGTGCAACCTGTTGGATTTTTATGCGTTCGACGCAATTGGCACACTTGAGGGAGCATCACGCTTGCATTCCTTACTCAGATGTGGCAAGGCGCACCAGGCGCACACAACAGGTCTTGTACAGGCCACTGCCAGGTAGCCATAGCGCTGGCATTTGTAGCACTGAGTGGGGGCTTGGTACTTTCGTATGGCGCACCGCTGCCAGGCTATTTGGAGGTGCCTTGCCCCCTCTAGTTTTGTATAGGCTGGGTGATACCTCAATCACCCAATCCTTCTGTCTGCCACGCTTTTTGGTGAAGAGAGGCCTGACGTCCTGCGGCTGCAAGCCTAACGCAGGGTTGTGCTCAACAACTTGTTGGGCCAAGTCCTCTTTGAAGGTCAGTCCGCACGTCGCACAATAGCAGGCGTGGGAAACGACCCAGGGGGCTGACGCTTGGAGCTTCAACTCCTTTTTGTGGAAATGTGGCTCGTGAGCGCCTTGGCCATTTCTGGCGTTTCCGTCCACAATGACGCGGCCACCTCCTACTAGTGCGGATGTTCAGCACTTTCGGACACTTAGAGCTTGGAGGTCCGTGGCAGGGGACACCCGCATAAGCGCTTCCATTGCGTCAGGGTTGGAGGGACCAGCCTCTCCTTCCTCACATGTCCGCCTAACCACTACCACGTTTTGTCGTGGGTTTTTAGGGGAGTTTGGCAAGCGGTGGAGGCTTTATTTTGCTTTTATTTTTATTTTTGCCCTTGTTATTGGGCGGAGGCGTAGGCGGGCGCTGCCCTCGGCCTGTAGTTAGGGCCTTTTTCTGCTTCCCCTGTGCTTCCTGGCCCTGGCAGACTTCCATTCAGCCTCAGCTCCATGAGGGAGGAAGGCGCAGTAGCGGCTACTGCCGCATATGAGGGCCTGGGGTACTACCCTGGCTCGTTGCAGCTCCTTGAGTTTGGGGCTGGTGGCACTGGCTGCTGGGCAATTGCCCTACGCAGCTCTTCCCTCACGACAGCCGCCACAGTTTCCGCCCAGGGAGGGGAGTGGCAGGGGGCGATGTCGTTGGGGGCATTAGCTTTATAGCCAGCTTCGAAATTTCGAAGAGGCAGCTAGTTCAGGTCCGCGATAGGTCCTGTCGCGTTGGCCCTCATCCGTGCCAGCTGGCCGTGGATGATTTGGACGTATCGCAAATTTGCTCCATGTCCGACAGTTTAGGGTCCACGCTGTGTCGTGTGCTTGTAGTAACCAGGTTGCCCGGCTACTAGGGGAGAAGAGGGGAGATGAACGCGGTTTGCCCGGTTCTTTCCGCCCTTGTTTGTTTGGACGAGTAGATTGCTCATCGTCCGAAGAGAGAGAGTCGAGCTTGGCGAGCCGGAGGAAGAAGGCGCAGGTGGCGTTTTATTACCTGCTGAAGATTTAGTTGACTTTGTCATTTTATTTTTACTAATATGGGGGATTAAAGCAGACTGGTGTAGTGTATCCTTGTGAGTTCATTTGTTGTGTATGTTAGTGGTATGAGCGAGAGGTGCTCGAGGCAGTGTCCTGGAAGCTCCCCTCAGGCATATTGATTCTAGCCCCTTCCGCTGGTCCGTTGAGGGTCAGGAGGCCCCATGCCGCAGCTGCCAGTCCGGCCACCACCGGACTAAGACGCATGAGGATTTTTCGGCTGCTGCTCAGAGTCAGCCCTCGGCCACTGGTGATGTGGTGAGCGGGACACACGCTATCAGCCGCCCCAGGAACGCTCAAACCTGGTTTTTCCCCCTCCTCATTCCGAAGGCCGCACCTATATAGGGGATCGCTCAAAGGTGTTCGTGAGCTACTTCCAGGACTGTCTTTCGCTCATTATGAGTGTTTTATGTTAATGTGTTCTGCTACGCAAGCCATTGCAGTGTATTTTGTATCTGGAATATGTTGTAGACACACATACACACACACACACACACACACACACACACAGACCATTTTCCCAAATAGTGTTTTTCGGACTCAGGGGGTCTGAAACGTAAAGATCTGAAGAGAACTCAAAATTTTTTTTCAGCCGATTACATAACTTTCCTTTCTACTCCGTAGAGCCAAGGAAAGTAAAAACGTATGTAGGATGATAATATAATGCATTAGTACACTAATAAAGCAATGCTTGAAATGAGACTTTACTGTTTGATGAATCCCCTGTGCCACTCTTCCATGTTTCGACTCCAACAGTCCTCGACAGATCTGTTACCAATCCATCTGTGTCTCGTCCTGAATACTATGAAGAATTCCCCATGCACCTGACCGTACTGCTTGGTCCCTTTTTAGACAGTCCAGTTAAACTCAATTAAGATGGTTTCTTATATCATATTATTGTCTAATATTCTGCTCTTCTACTTCATTCGTGTAGATGGGCGTTCAACCATGGATTCACTGTACTGGCAGCTGCGTCAGCCATTTCAGGAGGCCTCATCACTTCCTACTTCAGGAAAAAAGTACAACTTAGACAAATTGGTCGAATCAGCATGTATTTTCCCACAATGGCTGTTCCTGCTGCGTTTGGTCCAGTTTTCCAGCAAACGGTAAGTTTTTTGTTCAAACTTATACGACGTTCAATGTGTTTTATGCGACGTATAATTCGAATGTTCTGACTCCAATAGGACGACGATGTAGTATTCATCTTATTCTTCCTCTGCTTGTAGTGTGGGTCACTATTAAGATGATTCTTGAAATGGATTCAAATCCAGCTAAGGAATCCCCCTCCCCCAGACAAGTAATAGGAGTGATTAATCTTACGAAATTAGAGCATGCATTTGTCAAATCGACAGCCAGAGAATGCAGTTTTGTGATTTGTGGCTCATATCTTCATAAACTGATGAATAGAGTAATAGTTGGGGAGAACAAAATATTTTCCTTATATGAGTTGTCGAAGAAGTGGTTATGTGTTAATGGGGAATATAAACGGGCAGTGACTGGTTAGGGGTGCCCTGTGAATTTGATACTGTCCAAATGCAGTCTTTCAAGCCAACTGAGACTTGTTCCCTTCCTGATTACCCCAAAGGCATCCATGCTGTCCCACAATGTTAGCAGGTCGTTCGGATGAAATAATTGTCATGAAAGAAAAGGTATTAGATACTTGACGAAAACTGGAATCACTGGTAATATCAAGAAGTCTTAGGTTATTGTTACCGAATGGGTGTAATGGCATAGGCTGCGCTTGTTCACTCATTGTTCAGGTGTTCAAATTTGCGTGGTGGCGCTGGGTGTCTGTTGGACTGCATCTTGCTGCCGTTTTGTCTGGAGGGAAGGGATTGTTTCTAACCTGGTGTGTGGTCGGGTGCTAGAGGCTCCCACGCCTCAAGGTCTTTCCTTCAGTTCGCCCAGGCCTGCGCAAAGCGGGCGAACTGCCGTGTAGCAGCCTGTGAGGAGAGGAAGCCTCGCACCCCATTCCTCTGTGGGATGGCGGCGCTGGCCCTCAAATCCTCGTACAGGCTGCAGTCGTAGAGGACGTGGGCCACATCCTCCGGGACCTCTGTCCCGCAGGGGCACTCATCGAACGCACGCCTTTTGAAAAATTTAAGGCGCACGTTGAATGCTCCATGCCCCAACACCAATTGTGTTGCCACGAAAGTGGGGTGCCACCACCTCATCCCTAGGCAGTCCCGCACCGATGGCATGATGTGTAGTAGGTGGCAGGCAGTAGTTCCGCTGTCACACCTTGCCTGCTACTGGTCGAGCAGCCAATTTTCGGCAATGGCTACCTGGCACTCAGTAGTGTTCTCTTGCAGCATCTCAGGCACCAGGTCTGCCAGTGGTCCTTGGTACAACGCCAGCCCACCGGTGGCACATAACGTCGCAGTCCAGGTGCATTTCCAGCGGTGGAGAGCCTTCAAGGACCTGTAGGGCAAGGTGCGACGTAGTGGAGTAGGCCGGGAGGACTGCCAGCAGGTGAAAGCAGGAAAACAATCCCAAAAAATTTGGGAAGAAAGTCGACAAATAGATGAAATGATTCAACTGAAATTGTAAGAATCAAATCTTCCAGCTGAGTTTGCGGGTTTTAGATGGTCCATGAAATTGTCAAGCGTACTTTTTTACAGCCATGCGTTGGGCCATTCAGATTATGCCCCTTGCTAATAAAAGACGCCGTATATACCAGCCCCTTTTAAGAAGGTGGGCATGTCTTTCATCGCTGTCCGGGAATGTATAGTATAACTAAAGTTAACGTACCTGTTAGGTGAGTCCGTCTCCTCTGGCTGGTGAGTTACTGTGGGCAAGCGCTTTCGATGTAAAGACATCATCGTCTGGCCGTTAAGTCAGTACTTAAGGGAGTATAGTATAACATCAGTAACAAGGACTGCTGCCTCTTCTATTTTGGACTGTTTCACTGTTCCACCAGGCTTGCCGTCGCTCTGATAGAAGTATGCTGGTCTTCAAAAGCCTAACATACATGTTCAACTGGACTTCTATTGCAGCAGTCTCTGGAGCTTTCCTTGAACCGCACAACGGCGATTATTATCCCATGGCCTGTCTATCATTTATGGAGTGACGTGCACATCCTCTTACATGCCCACAGAGGTTGTCTTATGACAGTGCATGTTCAATATGTGAGTTGCTTGTCCATTGTCGCCCTGAGATATTTTACCTGTATCATCAGGTGAACTCTCGCTCCTTGCTTAGTGAGTGGCGCTATTTCCGAGTTTCTTAGGTTAGTAACAGAAACCATGGTGGTCTTGACTTGTCCTTTCTTGTCACACCACAGCTCCCTGTATTCGTCAAATGTTATAGAAACCTGTGCTGCTACTGATCAGCCTGACCTATTATTATAGAATGCTCCTGAGAATTATTCCAGTCTTGAATCGTCTAATGCTTAATAATAAATTGTAATGCACTCTCGCATCACACTGGCTGATTAGAATTATGATAGCAAACACGTGTATTGTTTCAGATGGTGTCTGAATCTGTTCTCCTTCAAAATGAATGCCCCATCTGTCTCCAAATGAGGTCAATGTTGATTCAAAACGCTGCTGGAGTGGTCTACCCGGCGATCATTGCTTCAGCTTCTGGCCTAATGGTAATTGTCATTGCACATTAATGAATAGTTTGTTGCCGATCACGTTAAACACTGAGCGTTGAAAAACTACAGCCATTATTCCTATTTTAACAGGTTTTGTTCCAATAACAAATTCGTCATTCCTTCACTAGAAACTTACAAGGTACTTTCTGTTGAGGAGACCAAAACCAATGTTAGACTGTAAATGGGCTGCATGTGTAACCGAAAGCTCGAGCCAAATAAATAAAATAAATATAAGTTACGGAACTACTAACTGTTAGACAAAATATTAAAACACTCATGAAAGCACCTTCCCAGGCGCTAACTGCTAACGACGACGCAACTTATCCTCTACAAATAGGAGTGGCCAAACACCAGCTCTTTAGTTCTCTCCAGCCCTGTCTCCTTGCATGTAACTAGTGTCTTTGTAAATAAAGTTCAAAGTTTTTTTTTAAAAAGTTAAACTTGCCCCATCAAACTTAACTTATATATTGTAAGAAAGATGGTCAGAATCAAACGAAGGTAAATTTATGACTTCACAATTCGCGATCGAACAATCAACTGCCCTTAACAACAACAACACAACTCGTCACCAAGTAGCAAACACCTGATATAAGTTCAACAACATCTAATGTAGTAACATTCCAATATCACCCTCTTCTTTCTTTTAAAGAGCCCTTCCCGCCTCTTCAGATGCACCTGGAACAAAGTATGGTCGAATACGGTCAACGTGCACTACCATCTTTCGGCGCTTAGGAGAAACAAGTCGAACAATTATGTCGGAGATGCATTTCACTATTGCATGGACCAATCCACGGGCGCTGGAGTTTGGGAGAGCGTCCAACGTATCGACGGGGATAGTGCAGCCATACCTGATCTCCTGGTTGATAGTGGCTTCCTGTCGCGTTTTGATCGTAGCCTCGTTTGGCTTCTGCTGCTACCTTCCCCATGGTCTCCCGAGCAATATCATGCGTGTCTTGTAATCGCTGCCTAAGATCTATTGCAAACTGTGTCCGAGTCTTACTTTCAGGGGCCACACCTGTAAGCAGATCTGCCGGAACAGTCAATTCTCGACCAAATACCAACATTGCAGGAGAGAATCCTGTTGACTTGTGGACTGAAGAACGGTAGGCAAGCAGAGCCAAGGGAAGACTTTGATCCCAGTCACGCTGGTGATCGGCAACAATCTTTGAGAGCATTTCTCCAAACGTTCGGTTGAACTGCTCAAACAATCCATCACTCTGTGGACGTAAAGGCGTCGTTCGAGTTTTAGTGATGTTCAGAATCTTCATCACTTCCTGAAAAACTGCGGATTCGAAGTTCCTACCCTGATCTGTATGTACTTCAAGGGGAAGCCCAAATCTGGAAAATACGTGGTGTATCAGCCCTTCCGCCAGTTTCTGCCTTCTGGTTAGGAACTGCGAACGCTTCTGGCCATCTAGTATAGTAGTCCATGGCCACCACTATAAAACTATTTCCATGATGCGACTGAGTAAGAGGTCCAAATATATCCACAGCTAGTCGTTCAAAAGGTGCTCCCGCTGCGTATGTCTTAAGTGGTGCTCGAGTTGTTTTCTGTCCTGACTTTCCCCTCTGACCACAGATCGTGCAAGCTTTACAGAAATCCCTCACATCCCTATGCAGTCCCACCCAATAGAACCTATGGTGCACCTCAGTGATAGTTCGCTTGTAGCCAAAATGACCCAACTGGTGAATGCGTTGAAGTATCATTTCCTTGAGCTTACGAGGGACAATGATCTGTCGTATAGTTTGCTTGCCAGAACCGCAGTGACCCTCCCAAACTTGGTACAGTACACCTTCGACGAGTATCAACGAATTAAATGCCGCCCACAGAGCTTTTGTATGAGCACTGTGTGGAGAGACTTGGTGCCAAACTGGACGTGTTCCTCCAGCTTTCCATTCCCATACAGGACGAATGTCTGGATCCTCAAGCTGTTCTTTCTGCCACTCGACCCCTTCTTCAATTCTTACTCGATGTAAGTCCACAACTTCTTTTGCCTCTTGAAGAGCACAGTACTTACAACCCTCCTCTAGACAAGGGCTTCCGGATAGGCCATCTGCATTCAAAAATTCAGATTCTGATTAAAGTCGATGGAAATTGGCGAAATCGGTGTGGAACGAAAATGGTTGATGTATACCAACCTCGGCTCTGGTGTTTCTGGAACCCCTACCAAATTCTACGTAAAATGTGCCGTTATATTTTATGTACAAATAGAATGGTTTACTAGCTTAAGTCCCGAAAATTGCTGAACGTTGTGCGGTCGCATCAGATATTCCTCTCTGATATGGGTTACAGAACATCTGTGAACCTCTTAGTCAGAAAAGGGGAATCCAAATTAAATTAGTTTTGGTTGTATGGTTTTCCTCGAAACTTGGACGAAATGGGAGGAACCAAACTGTCATTTGAAAGAATCTAAGTCGATGGAGAGATTTGAAAATGTTATGCTTTAGCTAATCAACACCCCCCCCCCTCCGTACACCCTTATTTGCATTGTATTTACTCGGTATTGTTGCCCTGCCACACTTTTAATAACTGGGAATTACTTTATTTTTCAGTTAGCTGAGAAGTTTATGACTTATCGACTGCCAGAGTTCTCGTTCCGGGCAGTACCCGAGTTCGTCAAAATTTCCTTCAACATTCTCAGGCAATACCGAAAGCAAATCGCGGTAATCGCTATCGCTAATTCCCTTCTGGCTGGTTTCATAATCGACCGTCAAGCCAACTCAGTGTTCACGATCGCTCGAAAGATGAATAACGAGCGATCGGAGTAGTTCATTTAGCGAGAGACATTTTAGGAAAAGTTATTGTTATTTGATCGAATTATATGGAGTTTATTTGTTGTGCATTATACTATTTCATTCGTTGTGTCTCATTCCCTCAACTTGTTAAGGAAATCTGAGTGTTTCCTCACACCCACTTTAATTGGATCGTTTTTCTCGTTTTGTGGTTCATCGAGTTTGAACTACGCTTAGTTCACTCACCATCCGACAGCTACGGAGGACTTGTCGGTTTCGAATATTTCCAGGTTGTTTTCAGCTCCTATCCTCGACATTATTCAACATCAACTGCGTTCTACATTATCGCGGCTCTTGTTACCGTAAAAAAATGTTCTGGTCCCGCCGGACACCGCACAATCCTCTAGAAGTATATCGACAACCGCTGACAGGGGACGAATGTCCACGAAATCCTCGCAAATATCAACCACAAATCGAACTGCACAACGCGCACCTTAATTAGAATTTTGGGATTCAGAAGATCTGAAGAAAACACCCTTGTTTTATTAACTTTTTTTTCCTCAAAAACGGCTTTGATTGAATTTTTTTGGTGGGAAGTTCAAAATGGAATAACGGTACTATAAAATTCTGGTCGGTGGGAAAATTACGTGCAGCACAATAAACTATCAAAAGTTTCTACTTGAATCGCGCTAACTCAATAATAGCGTTTCCACAATAACACCTTCGATGATTTAGATTGAACTTGGATGAGGTCTGTGGGTCGGCTGAACAGAGCAAACACTGCGCCAAAAACTTGTATAACTTTCAAATTGTCCACTGCCCACACTTCGTTCGTTCAGAATTTTTTTACCAGCCGTTGACCGGCGATATAAGCCAGAATGAATGCAAGTGGACTATTTGACTTGAGCGGTCTCCTTCGAACGGTGTGAGTTCATAGGTCCGAAACTCCTAGCTGCTCACCAACTTATGTGCCATTATCTTCCAATCATCATCAGTGTCCTGCGTCTCGCACCTTCAGTTGTCGTTGATCGGTTATCAACTCTTCGCTGCCCATGAACTCCTGTTTTACGCCAATACCCTCGCTCTGTCAGGGAGACTGTTTGTATCCAAATCCACTTCCTGCATCGGGGAGTAGAATTTTAACAAAAAAACAACGAATTCTTGAACGTCCTTTATTTCTCGAGACGACTGACATGAAAAGACTTAACAAATCTATAACTACTTATTTATTACACTCCTAAATTCTTAACAATATTCCGAATTGGCAGTGAATAGCACAGTTTTAATTGATGTAAGTTAGTAGGCATTTTGAAAAATGTTTTCCCCGAATCGTTCGCCGACTGAAGTCCACTTTGCAGTTGCGTTTTGGGACGGCAAACCTGTGGCCAGGGCAGTAAGCTCATTCACTATTCACCCCCTAACAATTAGAAGTCACATGAAGGACCTTAATTAATATACATGTAATGGCTCTAATCTTAAGATTTGCATTCTTGATCACACTACAAACTAGCATTATAAAACTATACAATTCTTTTTTTTTCTTTTTACTACATTTTATTCTTAAAATTATCGTACGTTAACACTTAAAAAGAATCCCACAGTGATAAATTACAAGCAATAAAACCTTAGAATCCGCTACACGAGAGGATTGCATGAATTGATTGGCGAGGGGGGGACTCATGCTGATACAGACTCAAGTAAAGTCATTCCCTAGGAAACACCTTGGTGACAATGGATCTCCCACGATATTTTTGACTTTATATGTTCCAGATATAAATGCTCAAAATATGAGACGCGGAAAATGGTTCATGGAGAAGAAATGAGGGTTGGGTGTTGATAGGCCAAACTTTTTTTTTTAGCAGATGCTTGAAGGAAAACACAAGAGAACTGATTGGTTACATTAAAAAATATGTTGTGGAGTAGTTTTTATCATCAAGTTAAGACTGGTCCTTCCAAATCCAGTCCACCTTGTGAGATCTCAACGGGATCTGATGTCAGAGATCTCTCATTTAGTTGAATGATGATACAGGGCGCTGTTGTTAACAATATTTATTAAAGATTTTGCCTCAGCTTGTGAAAATTATGAGGATTATTTACGTAGCACCTTGTTGCAAACTTTTTTAAAGTATGATTATCTCTTTTTCTTTTGCATATCGATACCCTGAACTGACAAGTGAGAAATTGAAGATTAGCGAGAATCCACTAGCCTCGATGCATTTCTTGCAATAAGCCCAAACCAATCAGAGAGAATATTCACATTGGCAAAATGCAAGAGCCAGCAGTTCACAGCTTTTGAAGTTGTAGCTCGACGAAAAAATTAATTTAACAACTTGAGCAACACTTTGCTCCGTCGATCTTGACAGGATTAAACTGTTAAATTTGACAATTCTGAGAAAAAAAATTCCTTCTCAACCGCTTAGGCAGTTGGTACCCACGAATTAGTAAAGTAATAATCGGAGAGGTTACAGTAACGGCAGTTCTTATTAAATAGTTCAATTACAACTTCTACAAGATGACAGAGAAACTTGCAACAAATTGGTATAAAGCAATACACAAGAGCAGGGCAGTACAATAACCTGAGCTAAAATAATGAAAAACAGTACATTTATACAAAGCTTTGTAGTTGTCTTTTGACATAAAACGACTGTTTCCAAAACATTTCAATTGAAGACAACAAAACATTGCCAAAGAAGTAGAAGAAGGCAATTTTGCCAACAATCGGGCAAAATCATCTGATGGTTGAATGATGGTGGCCTGCATCTAAACCATCCCTAAACTATAAAACATCACAACGCTGAACATAAAATATGTAACACAGATCAACGAAGTTGCTCACGAAGCTCAAGCGAAACTATTTATTTCAATAATAATTTTGACCGAAACAGACCTTCACTCAAATTAATTTACAATCAAATGCGATTTGATTGCGCGAGTTGACACGCAGCCGGTATTTAAGCGCAATTCCAGCGTAAACAGTTTCATACATTACAAGCTTTGAGGCAGAGCTTGATTTTTTTAATCCATTAAAATGCCGTCAAAGGCCCCGTTTGTTGTTGAGGAATTTAGTATCTTCCGCAGAAACAAACTATTTCAAACAGCCGCGCGTTAGTCAACTAAGCAGCTCTGACTCGAGTAGGCTACTGGTATGGAGTCATACGCCTACCAACTTCACCAACAAAGCGCAGCTCTTCAAGTTGAAGGTGGTGCTCTAGGAAGAAGTCAGTCGAATTTCTGGAAGTAGTTACGGATATTTCACTTAAACATATGGTGCTATGCACCACATAACTTTCCTCAGCTCCACATGCATTCGGCGTTTTCATTTATATGAACTTAGCACAGTTCATCATTCTGCATGTGTTGAGTTGCTCCTAATAATCTTATGGGAGTTATTAAACGCTCATTGTACACGTAGTTTCTTGGACTACCGCCCTCGATTTTTCTGAAAATGCTATCGCATTATAAGAGCGGAATTTGTAAGAAAAAACTGCTCCAAAATTCTTCGAAATTTTCGATAACTTACTGCAGGGCTCTCGTCGCTTTCCCACGAGTGAAAATTTTACAGTATTGTTCTACAACTGGAACATTGCACAGAAAAAAAATTAGTCAAAATCGTCGTGGTTTTTCGATGATATTGTGATTATAGTTTTTCACTTTCTCGCTTTTACCCTTATTTTTGCGTCTCAGTGATATGTGGGGTGAAATATCACGCAGTGGATAAGGTTCAGATTCCTCTCGATCGCACTCACAAACCATTTCCCGAAACGGTGTTTTTTCGGACTTGGGCTAAAAGGGCTGCCTTGAAACGTAAAAATCATCCTATTTCGCGAAAAACACGAATTTCTTAGCCCAGTCCAATCTGTAGGGCAAATGAACATGCACTAACTGTAAGAAAGGGTTACAGTATTACTTTCTTTAGCCGCACACAGTAGGAGTTTTTTTCTTTCACGTTTGAAAAGCTACTGAGTCAAAAAAACTAAGGTTAAATAGTACGTATGTTGTACCTGCATCACCACGGGACGATAAAATAACGGTATGAGCAACTCAGCCCAAAACTAACACCATCAGATATCACCTCATCAGCCCAACTATCGATACGATGAGGGTTTAATAATGTTCACTAGAGAAAATAGAAATTCCGGACTGTCAACCACCTCTGTTTCATTTACTATCATTTCTCACCGTTTTTATCCGATGATTGAAAAACTGTAAACACGATCCATCTTTAAAAAGTCAAAAAAGTAAACCAATTTCTCAACAATGATCGTGTCATGAGTAGGAGCAACTCAATAAATTCCTGTGAACTTTGAGCATTACCACATCCCTTGTAAAACGACTGAAAAATAGATTGTATAAGTAAAGCATGAAAACTGCTCAATGCACGGGAGGGTGGAGGAATGTTGTATCCTTGATGTAGCTCACTAGATTTTAAAAATTGTTTCCCTTAAAGCTCGTAGCTTGGTGAGCACAGGGTGCATCGTTGATGTCCCATAACCATCTGCACGCTTCGTAAACTTCGATGCAATCAGATGCTACAGATTTTGAATGGTTGGCTTTAAAACCCCATGAGTCAATGTGGCCAAACTGCCGAGAAAACATTCTTTTTGCCACTGTTTACTATGATTCGATTCAACCATCACCCCCTTTAATATGTCAAAATAGCACAAAAGAATGTTCGGTTTCGTTACAAGTCTCTCAGTGAAGTTGTCTGAATCTTTGAAGGCTAAATATACAATACTAAACACATATCTTAATCTAACAGCATACAAGTCCTTTGTTCCATTTGGAAATTAACGAAGTGGTTTTTTTTAGCAGTCGTACCATAGTAAGTAATCAGTATCATTCCAGAGGGCTGGTGTTTTTACTTTGTGGGGGAGAAATCATAAACCGTTTCGGCTGGAATTGCTGATCGATAACACACACTGTGTAAAAGCCAACGAATAATGGCATCACATAAAGCCATACTATGGCAACTAGTCAGCTGTAAATTTCGAAATAATTATAGTTGTTGTCAACGTCTAAAGCGTGTGTTGAGACATCATGAAAAGCAACTTTCATTGCGCGTCAAACAATGAAAATCACACCCCCCCCCCCCTCTCACATACCATTGAGTTTTTTAGTGTATTCAAATGTACATAGCGAAGATCAGCGTTCCCTCAGATTAATTAAATCAAATTAGAAGTTCGGCTTTCAAGCTTCGAATGAATACAGTTTCCATCTCCAATACCAAAACCAGCAACTGGTAAAAAAAACTAGTTATCTAAAATCTAGAAGCAATTAAAGTACGGAATTTATTCCAATCATTGATGGAGCAGTTAAGCGCAGCGCATTTCATAAAGTGGTGATAATTGATTAGAATTACATTAGCGGGCTTTGAACACAAAACTTGAGATCGGAACACGAAGTCCCTTAAGAGGAAACGTAAACCATATTTGTGGCCATTCATGGGGCAAATGAACAAAAACTGGGATGGAGGAGAGGTACACCCATCGCTACCTCAACTCGCCTCTTGGGTGTACCGTGGCTATGCTCCGTAAAAATAATAAAAATGGTTAAAATATATGGCTAACGGCAACATCATCGAAAACTCCTTAGAGGTTGAAGTCCCAACAAGCAACCAAAATCACACCCAAACCTCAACTTAAGGAACTTTCTAGATTCAAACAAGAGGTTACTCTCAACCCACTTTCTCAGCCAGTGAATTGAACTAGTACTTCTGCACTTCAATCGCTAAACACACATCCAAATACCTAAAGACTCCCTCAGTTAAACATACAATTTTAAAGGCCCTAAAGAAGCTAACAACATGGAAACAGGCCAGAAGGCTCACTTCCGATCAGGTTATTACCCACTTTGCCATAGTTGTGCATTTGAATCTTTTCGAGAGCATAGCAAAGAAATAAAGCTCACAGTCCAAGGATCACGGAAGAAACCCATCCTCACACAACGTTCAGATAAAACCCCCGTTTTTAATTTGAGTCTGATGAAAAAGGAAGAACGTATTCAAGTTCAGAGCAGAGTCGCACATCGTCGTCCATCAACAGCACCCCCATCACAAAGATGAGCCTCGCAGTTTGAAAATGGAACAATTAGCCTGACAGATCAACCATGGGAGAATCCCATAGTATTTTACCTGTCAGCGGCCCTAAGCAATTCAAATGTATCGTATTGAGCACCCACCCACAAATTTACACTAGGAAAAGTACCAAGATCTGAAGAGAAATCCTTTTTTTTTTCAGCCGATAACCTAACTTTCCGTTCTACTTTGTATGCCCCCACCAGTAAAGAAGTCAGAAAGAAAGTGTGAATTTTGTGTGCGGGACAATAACGAAAAGTCTCAGAATGCTGTTCAGCATTCAATGGAATTGGTGTTTGGCAATTACTGGTTCGGTGGCGCAAACCATGGAACCTTTCAGGAACTAACTTTTATCATTTTTGTGAACTCAATTTGTTACAGGTGAAAAACCTGCAATCCCCGAACGTTCCTTGAAAAAAACTTTGCCATAGTAGAAAATTCCCTGTAGCACTTATGAGCCAATACAAAGTGTTCAGAAGAGTGAAAACAGTACGCTAATGTGTCTAGCATAAATTGGGAGCACTTTCACCGGAATGAATTAAATGAAAATTACATTACGTTCAACACTTTTCCATACAGTTTTCTCATAATATACTCGGATTTTCATCAAGAGTTCTCATATTGTAATAAATCATAACACAAGTCACCTCTTAAGTGTAAAAAACCACAGAGATTATCGTCACAAAAGCGTTGAATTTTATTTGAACATCAATGGAATAGAAATGAAAAGCCAATAAGGAATCAAGTGGCTGTTAACAATCCCAAATAAACTTAATGTTGCGTTTGATTCTAAGAAGATTTGGACAATGTACTTATGTTCGATTTGCTCACTACATATAGCGCGACAGTTAAAATAAATTAGTAGTTCGATATACGTTTTCCTTTGTTTTCTTATAAAGGAAGGCTGGTTAGGTGAAGTCTAGTGCTATGCAGCGACGTCACTAGCTACATGTTTATTGTTCAATATAAATCACGAGCACGTTAAGTACGTAGTGCGCATATGCACATAAATGAGCAACCATTAACAATTGTCTGCAGAGGCAGAAAATTGTGGCACTGATAACATTGAGAACGAATGAGAGCATTTATGGTGGGGGGGATTACTTCACATGTAAGGGACTTTAGAGTAAATAATTTACAGAAATATTACCTGCACATATCAGTTTATAATTATTATTTCAGAGGATCAACTAGAGCTTGAGCAATCTGTAGGTTGAGTTTGGGGGAAGTAGGGTTACTAATCCAGTACTCTTTTCACATGCCGGCGGGCCAGCCCACACGCCTGTCTGCAGACTATCTTCTATTCTTTACAGCATGCAAGAGCTCTTAGCAACTGTTCTCATTCACCTTCTTATACTGTTATCACGAAAACGTGAGGCAAAGGGTGCACATTCTCTCTACTGCAGCCAGTTGCATTCTGCGAGAGGAAGGCAATCCACATTTTGGTTCCACTCAGGACAAACATTATTTCTGTCTTCTAGCTTGACGGTGAGCAGTCAAGCACTCCCCAACAAGCTGCTTCATATGTACCAGGTTGATCAGGGTCGAATCCAGTGTACAGCCAATGATTACCACTGATGATTGATGACCCTGATGATTACGTATCTTAATACGATCTGTCCTGTCTGTGGATATCTGTCCTTGGCAGACAGACAAATCCATCGTAGGTATAGGAGATCTGACAGATTAGACCAAGGATTGACCTCTAGGCTGTTTCTACAACTCAGGTTCTCTCTCAACTTATCTGGACTGTCTCATACTTCAAGTTGCAGACTTACCATCATCTAATATATCAAGGGAAGATACCATAGAACCCTTGAGTACAATCAGATATCTTCCCACTCTGCAGAACTGAATTTGTCCTCCCTATCCAGTTGGTGACTTGTTCGGATGATTAGCCACAAAAAAGAGGGCGCTTAGCTCAATTTTTATTACTATATAACCTTAAACAGCACTAGCTCATCTAAGTTCAAAACAGTCTTCATTTTTGGTGCTAAAACCCAGGAACAACCCCTAACCCCTCATGAAAAGTGTTTGCCCTGTCGTGTAACCAAAACAAAAACAGTGAGTATAGTAACCAGTCAATGTGAAGGAGAAGGGGCGAAATAAGAGATCGCGCGAAGAAACGTTGAACTCAGTTTAACACATTCAATACGGCATGATACACATTCGAGTCAACGTTCTCTCTCTTCTAAATACGGCACTCAAAACTGACGGGTGGCTGGACTGCCTCACAACTTTCAAAACACCTTCCTTGGATGGGTAGCTTTCATAAGGCAAAAGTTAGATTTTGAATTGTCCTCCATAAGTTTTCGAGCTATTGTTACTTGAACCAGTCTGCTGCCAAGCCTCCCTCAAGCGTTCTAAACGATTATTCCTTGGTTGTGTGCTCTGTTTTTTTCTTTGCTAATTTGATTTCTTCACCCAGAAATGGAAACATCTAGAAGGATAAGTTTGACTTCGTACTGAATTCTTCTTTTGGATTATGTTTCCTATGTGTTATTGCTGTCATTCACGCAATGTTGCTTGCATCATTTGGTACTTGCTGGTGTTCACAGACGAAGAGATTCGTTATCTTAGTTGTATTCGGACAATATTATACACGTGGACGATATTGATATGGAAGTCGACATGGTGGACATCTCTGGAGTACAATTTATTATTGAGCGACCTGCCCTATGCGTAGATTGGTTAAGCAAGTACCATTCATACTAACTAATACTTCCAGCTCTAAATCAATTGTATAAATGTCGTTGCATTTGATTCTTGCTCGTATATTTTTCTTACTTTGCAATAATTTTTTCCTTCAACTTTGTAATTTCTTTCCGTTTTCTTTGTAAGTCTCATTTTGTTATGAAGCATTCATCTTTATCAAATGTCAAATAAATGATTTGCCCGCCCTGTGTTTTTCTTACAAAGACTTGCCAAAAAAAAAAACCGCATGACGCAGATTGGTGTTGTTACATGCCAAAACAACGGCATGACTTATTACTTGATATATAATTAACTTTCTATGGATCGGAACACCACTATTTTCACATTTTACGCATTCTCGCTTCTTCCTTCGCAGAAAAAGGAAAAAAAGTCAATTCCGTTTTCCTGGTACTTGCCGGGTCCAATGCTCTGTATTCAATGTGTTAATCGATTCAATATGAGATCAGCGTTAAAATGTGACTCCTCCAATCTATAAAAAGTAGGTTGAAATTATTTATACGGGTTACTGACGGCAACTCCCATCACTGGAGGAACAGTGTAAATGGATGGAGTGGAATGGAGGGGGGGGGCATTGTCTCGGAGGGAATTGATCGGGAGTTGTCGCTTTGATTGCCTCTCCAAGTGTTCATACAGTGAATAATTGTTGCCATACATTCAAACAAAAACTGCCTGTCGTGTTTGATGGTCAATACATAAAAATACACGACTGAGGTTGTTGTCAATTCAGAACCACTTTGAAATGCGTACGCACGCATGCACGGGGAATTAAGGAGACTGAATTCTTTGAAACATGACCAGTCGCTTTATCCCTTTGCTCATACAGTTCTGCGTTGTAAAAGCATGTTGCTGATTGTGCCATTTGTACTGAGCCATGAGAAATACATAAAAAAGAACCTGCTAAGATACCTTTGGGGGCTGAGGACTTTACTAGGACCTTAAGGGTCCACCTACAACAAAAGGAAGCAAATTAGAGGATAATGGTTGGTTGGAGTACACTAGGCCAGAGGCAGTCAAGTCTACCAGTCCGACTCTCCAGCAAGTAAAAGAATAACGCATTAAGTAAATATACTGAAAAATAATAGCTTCATTGTGAATGAGTGTAACGAAGTTTTTACAAAGCACTTTTGTGAGCCATTACTGTGTCGGCCACCTTAATAAATCTGACTAAGCTTTAATTTCAAACATCAATCCAACTGTGAAACAAATTATTAAAAGAAATTGTGTTCTGAATGGCTGAGGGATGTTCAACTATTAACATTGAAGCTGATATGTGCAGATTATATCACGAGCGGTGTTTAGCTTCAAGAAAATCAACTAGGATAACTCAAAGACAGAAAAAATAAAATAAAACCGCTTTCAAAATACAAACGAAAAATTGATAACTCTTTACAACTAAAAATACATCTTAAAATTCCACAAGCCTCCAAAGTTGACCTGAATTCTTAAAAGTAAAATCTGTTGAGGCAAAGAGGGAGAAAAAATACGTGATAATAATGCTCAAATTCTAACCTTGGATGACATATGTAACGTGAAGAGCGAGAATGGCAGCAAGCAGCCAAAGCGCTGCGAGTCATTGCCTCCGTCGATAAGATGGCGGTGGAGGCGGGAGCGGGCATCGAGGCGAAAGCGGGGGCAGGACCTGGTGGCTGCCCCCTCGCCCACGCTAGCACCTTCGACCATTTCTCCAGCATCGAGCGTATTCTTGATATCCAACGGAGACTTTTTCTGATTGGTAGCGCGTAAGTTTGATGCCCCTTCGTATGTCTGGGGTAACTATTCCTTTGAAACCACCTTTTCGTAGAAGAGAATCGATGGTTTGAATTTGGTCCCAACCTGCAATAAAAATGTTTTTGGACTCATAAATCATCGATAAGCGTCAGGGTTACTGCGGGTATTACCTGGTGCAATTGAGAAACATAAATGAGTGGGATGCTACGAAACACTAGTTAGGTTGATACGAGAGAGTGTGAGTTCAACACCGCTCATGGACACTTAGAAGAGGTTTGTCTCCAGGTATTGCAAATTAGTGATAAAAGAACTGAACTGTTGAGTGAGGCCTTCTTTCAAACCCGGCAGAGAAGCCTGAGGAGCGAGAATGTGTAGATGTTTCTCGATCCTCACAATTTCTCTTTGCCTTACTCTGTTTGAATATGGAAAGGCTTGCTCGGGGATCCCCATTCGCCCTCTGTTCGGTACGAAACGGAGGGCCGCTTGTTGGTCGGACTTGTCTCTGGCGATCTTGAAGCAGGGGTCAAGCGACGCCCCGCCGCTCTAATTGGCGTGTCTCCTTCCCTTCGCCCTTCCAACTTCTTTACCTCCTTCATCTTTTTACACACTTCCTTCCGACCTATCAACCCGATATATCTCCGCAAAGTTAATCGTTTTCTCCCAAATTTTCTATCCACCCGCATGGTGCACCCTCGACATTTTATTTCATTTTTTCCCCCATTTTTTGTGCTCCGAGTTAGCAGCACGCGCACGGACTCGACCGGACGTGGTACGGGATCCCAACAACGAAACGCCTCATCAACCAGGTACCCTTCCTTAAATACCTTCATTTTGCATGCCCGTTGGATTGGTGGGATTGGGAGCTCTTCTGCAGTCTCGGGTTCACCGGAACAAGGCCCTAGGCGGCAGTGGTCCTCCAGGGAAGAGAAAATCTCCATTAAGGACGATCCTGATGGAAAGGGGGGCAATTTTAAATTTGCCTACCAACGAAACACCCTCTCCTTAGAGGGAGGGGGCTAGTCAACAAATCCAGAAATGTTTTTGAAGGAACTAGAAAGAGCCCTTCCAGTGCACCACTGGAAGTTTCCAGAAATGTCTTAAAGACTGCAACAAGGCCATAGCAGTCAGAGAGTATGTGGAGTTTGTTTTCGTAGCAAATTTTGCAAAACTCTTAAGGCACTTCCAAACTCTCACGGAAAGAGCGTAAATGTGGAGAGATTCCTCGGCTGTTTGCCTCACTCCATGCGACTTTGCTACACACCGAACAGTCCATTCCTCGCTCCCCCTGACTTCCCTGTAGAGCGATTTTTGTACTAAGAGTCTAAGGACACGAAGAACAGATGTATGAGACTCGCTCTGGCAGAATACTTCGCGACAGTGTGGATGCATGTGTCCAACTTAGGCGAATGCAACCATGAGGATGCTCAGGGAGTGTGAATGCACATTCTTTGTTTGCCCCACTTATAAGTGGACAGGCATTGCGAAAATACTAAACTATAAGGTTTTAATTCACAAAAACAGAAGCTACAACATTGTTAAAACTAAATCCAGAAAGGCACATCATGAATAGAAAGATAATATACAGTATCTGAGCTGTAATGCCTGATTCGCCACAAGCTGTTCAGCATAGCTACTTTGCGGTGTTAGAATATTGGCACAGCAAGGGTGATAAAAACCAAGGACCACGGGCAAAACCATAATGGCACAGCATATGAGAGGGTTCCTCGGGTTCTTCACTCCCATCGATATCCTTCTAGATCAATTTTTGTACCCCGAGTCATTATGTTGACTTGGAGGTCCCCAAGTGATCCTGCAATGACAACAGTGGCATCACATGCACGGTCTGGTAGGAGTTTATCCATTCCCTGATAATCCAGTAGAAATAAAGTAGTCTTAGACACAAGTCAAATTGATTCCTATCTATTCCACGAGCTGATTAGGCCCTGAATATTAAGTATTCAATCAGCGTATCTGTAATACTAGATAAAGTAGGACCTGCTGTAATCCAAAATGATGGGGAGGGGGGATAGAAGTTGTGCGATTGGATGAATGAATGCATTTGCCATGAAGCACCAACCGAACACCAAAGAGCAACAGTAGTGGGATCCTAAGTGTTATTCCAGTGCAGCCATAGACTACTCAGTCAAAGTTGAACCTGGAAATAGAAGCCAAATGAGAAACCAAGATGTAAGTACATAAGTGTGCTCATCTTCCTCCAACGTGAGCGGTAAGAACACAGACAATGGTTTGGCTCTCTTTTGTTACTGCATTTTCTCCAATACCGAAGAAGGATGCATCATTGAAAACCTCAGGCCATTCAAAGTTCATTGCATTGCAAATCCAGACAACATCGAAGTTCGCAAATTTGTCATAACCATGACTGCTCCATGGTGAAAAGGCATTACTCCTCAGTGCCAAATTCATCTCAAACACACACACACACCCTCACGAACCAAAGCCAGTCGTATTAGTAACAATCGAGTTTTTCTAATAAATGATAGATATGCGTTTGTACCTTGTTCAGTGGCAACCTCCGGCAAATAAGTGGCAGTGCGCTTGTTGCCTTTCTCATTGTGGAACTCGATACGAATCCCATGAACTCCCACCTCCCAGTCAGTGTAATCGGCTCCATCCTCAAAATGGCGAAGGATTGAAACTGACACGTGGAGTTTGGACAGCTCCTCTCGAGAAATGGGACTAAAGCGTGAATCTTTCACAGCACTGAAATTAATCACAATTATTAAAGCGCTGATTAAGCACTGATTAAGATCAAAACAATGTGACTAGTGTTACATTAAGTGACACAACTGTTAACACCTAAATCTCAAATGTACACATTGATACTGTTTCTGCTCAATTGCTGTTTGTTGCTAGATAAAACGTGAACAAACTTATTGCCAAGACCTTATCGCCTTCGTATGCATGCGACAAAAATCCAATCACGTTCTTCAGCTCCGTCTATCCACTTACAACATTTGACGTATTTGGCAGCATTACTCTTCGCTGCTGCACTCTTCACACTTTTCTCGCTTCTCCAGCTTTCCAACAGTAAAACACGCGTGCCTCACTCCATATTCCGTCAGAGAGCGTATTTTAATTATTTTCTTCGTCTCCAGCAGTTTGCGGGTTTTCATTTAATCACGCTTGTGAAGGAGCTCGTTATTTATTGACTTTATTTAATTTGAACTGTTTTTTTGCAAAAACTAAAATTTATTCATTTCGTTACTGGTAAACTCAGCGACTTTCTCTATGCCAGTAATACTTAGGGAACTTAACATTTGATAGCAGAGGTTGATTTCAATTGTACTTACACTAAAATATCTAAAACGATTCACTTATGTTAATTTTTTCATGAAACTACTTCAAGTTTAATCATTTATTTTATTTCTCAAACCGACTGAAAATGTTCTTATATATCTCTGGTAAAAGAGGGTTCAATAATCTCTTTGTTTGATTGATTGCTTAGATAGGTTTCCACCTCGAATCCAAACATTACCGTTATATTCTCATTAACCTTGAACTTCCATCCTCTTTCCCACTCATCTTAATGGCTTCCTCCTGTTTATCCTTATCTGCTCCATGAATGCGTCATTATCGAGAACCACCTCAAAAATGAAGCAACTAATCCCTACTGCCAAGACCGAAAGCTGAAACCTGAACCATCTTGGCCACGGGAAGGAGGGCTCTTTTGGAGAAAGGTTCTAAATTATTACAATTAAGGGAACACAGGAGGTAACGTCAGTAGAAAAGTGAGGAAGCCTTCACTGCTTTACCAGTTCTTGCTCAGGAAGATGAGGAGCAATAGGTTTTCCTACTGGGGATGATAGAAAGGATTATAAGTTTACTACCCGCAACGCCTATTATGAAATAAAAACGGCTAACTGCACATTCATTCATTCGCGTTCTGTTATTCAAATACATTATTTGAAACACCCAACAGTTACGTTAAACTAAAATCACAGTTATTTTATGCTAGAGAGAACCAATCTAGTCAATTGACTCGACTTTATGGATATATAGGGGTTTGGAGATTGAGCATCACATAAAGACTAATTAAACAAAGAAAATAACTGATGTGGGCGGGACAGCAATGAGAGGCTCTGTTTAAGTTAAGTTAAAGTGGCTGAAACCTCATTGAAGTCTTCGAGGAAGAATAACCCAGCAAGTGAAGGGAAGATTGGGACCAAATGTTTGAGTGCACCACCAGATGTTTCTGGAAGCGTATCACCATCTTATTCATTACCTCACTGAACAATTTTCCACATTATGGATCTATTTTACAATTTTCTCATCACAGGGGCGCACGATGTCTATCAGAAAGAGAAGTATAGCTATGACAGATGCACGATGCATGCCAATTACTGAGGAAGAGGAAGAGAAATATTATGGCAGCAACTAACGTGATACCTAAAGGCAGCAGTTCATGCCATGAATAGAGACTGTGAAATGTGTCTCAGTCTCTTCTGCATTGACTGTGGGTCAAGGCCGAGACCACAACCAAAACAACGATTCATTCAGTATAGCAGTCCGTCGAACAAGTCAGTTGTGTCATTGTGTTGACTGTGTCACGAATTTACAGTGTAATGGAAAGCCAAGTGGAGTTACTACGGGAGGAAGAAGAAGACGATGATTTGCTCTTACATTCTTATTAGAGATCTCTATTAATGAATTATACTTAACCATGTATATTGTACATCGGAGGATACTGCCTAATCTATACAATAAGCTTCTCGAATTCTTCAACAGCAAACCCAGTTCCTTTTTAATAATATAGCGTGCTTTTCAAGCGTGACAAGATACACTGGTCCTGTCTTCTCACATATCTGCCTCCTGTCTCGGTTGCATGCACGAACTGGCGACGATAAAAAACTCCAATGACAAATGACTCTAGCTGTCTTCTGTCCCCGGACTTGGCGCGAACTGTCGTCTTAATAGTCGTTAATGACGAGTAATAACTCAATGCCAGGTTTGCAGGACCAAACTCATTAGATTCTAATACCTAAAAAATAGTCTGACCTCATTGTATTACTGTAATTTCAGTCATCTCAAACCCCCTGGGCGCCGAAGGCTTGCTAAGTTCACTGATAAATGAGAGAGTGAGAATATCACGTTTAAGTTTGCGTCGCGTAACAGGAAGGAGGGACGTTTTGAGACACTGAGAATTCAAAACTGGACATTAAGGTCAGGGGGGAAACATTGACTGAGCAACTTTAGGGAGATGAGAAGGGGGAAGCAGTTATTGAGGGATTTTCCAAGTGTCTGAGATGCAGCCAGTTTGATGATAGTTTGACTTGGTGTCAAACATATCACTTTCCCTTCCCTGAGAACCTGATTTCGAATTCTTCTTTTTTGAGGCAATATTTAATTCAATTATTTGGCCATATCAAGAAACAGAAAATCAAATTTTACCTTCACGACCACCCCCATAGCACTCCACTGTTACATGCATCACTATAACCAAAATCCCCCTCAACGTCATATGAAAACATCACTTTTAAATGTTAATTTAACTTTGTCAACTATTCACACGACTCGTCACACTTTTAAAACGACTTCTTTCCTCCTTTCTTCCCAGTATGAAGAAGGTACAGGAGAATAACTGAAAACCTACCTGGGCTGCCCTCACTCTCGTCGCGAAAAGTGATAACTAGCGCGAAGCTGCGACTCTTTGAACAAAAGCTCCAATGCTCCAGAATTCTGGCAGACAGTGAACAAAACTCAAGTCCAAAGTAGTGGCGACTTGGCCTTCCAAATCACGCGACGCACAAATATAAGTGGGATCCGCTGATGAAAAAGAGCGGTGGCGTTGGTAGAGAGGAAAGGGGTGGGTACATTGCAAGGTATTTTCAGGAGAGCTGTAACAAGGATAATTTAAGAATTAACGTAAACTAGACTAAAAACTTAATGAGGGAGATGACAAAATTTACTAGAATTTTCTGTCAATTAAATAATAACCGTTAAGAATTATCAATGTTTTTACTGGATGACATTAGGCGCAAGGGTCGGTTTTAAATCTCAACTGTCAGTTTGTTACTAAGACAAACAACAAAAAACGCTTTCAATTTGAAATTAAACTGATTCGGTTAGCAATACATTGCGTACCCGGTAAAATCCTTAGTTTCAAACATAACACTGGTTTCTGCTTAATAAAAAGAAATATCGCAAGTGAAGTTACTAATAGTTTATTTTTCTTTCTAATTCTGAAACGCATCACTTTCAAAACCCTCCAAATTGTTGTCTGCAATCATTTGGGGCAATTTCGGCGTACATTTTACAGTGAATGGAATGAAACAACTCTCGCATCGATGGCATGAACGATTCTCGAGATATCGAGTTTCACGTTTTTTGTGTATCCCTCAGCATTCGTAAATGTGATGATTATCAGCCTATATGTAGAATTATTTGTTTTTCTAACGGCGATAGCTCCTGGAGTGACTGCAGGACAAGAACCTAATTTTTCGCCGGATTTTACTAGATTTCACAACACTTTTTACTCAGCTTAAGAATTGTTTCCCCTTTGTTTACCCCCACCTGGCAACTCATAGGTTCACAACTCGACTCCACTGACGAAAACAATTCTTGTTCATTCTTATTTTCCAGTCAATTCTGCCTCTTCCTAACACAAGAATTGGTCGTTACCAGTTCCTTCTCCTTTTTACTGCCTCAGTACTAGTTTCAGTTTGATTGGTTAGCCATTGAGTGGTTTTCAGTCCAGACGTTATTTATTTAAATTTCTTCAGCATTGCAATTGGCAGAGATAAACCGTCGAGTTTTTATCACATCACAACTAACTGAAATCTCCCGAGTGGAATACCAAATTTGACTGGTCAACTTTATAACAGCTGAACTGAAACTCAAACGATTTTTATCATGCTTACTAGACCTATTTTACGAAACCTAAATTAATGCAGCTGCTTTTATGACAATTATTGTCTATTATATTAAGGTTATCCTCATCACACCCAGCACGAAGATATGAGAACATTTAACTTCAACAATTTAGATGATACTGAATTCTTGACACTGTACCAACTATCAAAAGAAAGTGTTTTAAACGTACAGGAGAAGAAAGAAGAGCAATTGGCGCACCAGACAAGACAAGTAAACCTCCAAGATGTATGAAATTAAATTCCACTGCGAACAAAAGTATCACCTTCTCAACAACTTATTATTTGTGCAAAATTCATGAGTTGAGCAGTTTAGAAATAATTCGAGACCCCATATAACTGTGTCAGAAAAACACCACACACAAAGGGCTGGATAGGTAGGTAGGAAACCTACCAAACAGCCAGGTGACGAAAAATAACCCTACGTTACTGTAACCTCATTAGTCTACTGCCTTCTCAATGTGATTTAAATAGTGGTTCGTCTAACTGCATTACACGATTATCGCCATTGGCATGGTGAAAACCAAAACACGCTGTGTTTTAGTTGTCATCCTCTTCACGATTACTGCGTTTATGGTGAAAACGCCTGAAGTCCTTGCCACTACTAATGACTAGGGAGGACCTATGGGAGGTAGTGAGAAGGGTGATTACAGTGTGTACTCATGTAGTGGACTACTCCAAAATGTTCAATGTATAGGAAAGACAATACGTGGTTTCTCAGTAACAAAGACTACACAGGTAGCATTTCTGTTCTTTGATTCAACCACAACAGGGATTCTTTCTCATTAGGTGATTCCTCAGGGAGCTGTAAAATACAAGGGCAGTGATATCACAATAATCATAAATAATACACTCATCCACCTAGTGACGGCATATTCACGGATTCCGCTGTGTAGGTTGATAGCGTTGAACGTGCCAATGCATCCTCGAAGTCGTCGATCGCGACCGATTTCCCAAGTGACAAACAAAGGGCTGAAAACGACAAACAAGTCACGTTAAAAGAATAGAAGTTACCCTTCTGCTAACGACATTGTACATAAATAGATCCTTTCCCTCCCACCCTTCGTCCTTCCCAGATATCTCAAACCCGTAACATTAAGCCGAGCGCAATTATTTATCTATAATCTGCTCCCCGACAAGTCGCCCACTAATATGAAAACAAGTTTCAAAAAACTTGGTTAATCGCAAGTTAACTGGGATTACATAAAAGCGATAATGATAATGGTAAAGCTGAAAACGACGTCATGAAGTACTTACTAAGGATCGTTGCAGAAATTGGGAGATTTGGGTGGATCTAAACTGTGGAGATGGCTGTACAATACATCGAAACAGTAATAGCACATATCTGGATGAGCTACCATTCCGTTTCGAATTCCATTTGGCGTAATACTCGACGTCCCGTTGCACGGAACGCTCGAGTTATTATTGAGCTTTTGTTTTTTAGTTCCGCAGCAGCCGGAGGCCATTGTAACATACCGCGACACTCACGTTCTATTCGTGTTAAAACAAGGGAAAAAAGGAGATAAAATAAATTATCACGTAGCCTCTGACGAACGAACAAAAACTGCAATTATCTACAGTTTCTCGACCGAACGTTGGGCGTCGGAGCGGTCGGACTCCGCAGTCGACCACGAGGAGCGCTCAGTCTCCCAACGGATTCCTGCGCAGCTCGACAGTTCCCAAGAGCTATCCGGTACAAAGCAGCGCACAACTTTCCTCAACCCCTGTAAATTTGATCACCCCACTATTTAACAGAAAAGCTTATATTTTGGTTAAAGTATTAGCTCAAAATACCCTGTGAGGTTAATCAAAATCGTTAGAGGTCAATCAAGTAAAAAAAAAACACTAATGAAGTAAGGACTCTAAGTTTTACCTTTCTTGTTTTTTTTTCTTTTATGGAATCACCTAATAACGACTCAGTTTCCCTACCACACACAAACATAATAATATATACTTATTACAACATAAAATAAAAGTATGTATAACAAATAGGCGGGTAAATACTTGTTCCGGCAAACTCTAACACCAATTCGCGTTACTTTTCTTATAGAAATACTGGAAACAAATAAGGAACGTATATCCTTGGGTTCGTATTTATATTGGTGAATAATCAAACAAGTTCATGCATGATTGCAAGAACCCACACCACATGTTGTAGTTGGTCCTTTTGCAAGTTTGAACAAGCATTGTATATGTGCTGAATATAGAATATACAAGTTTTTACAAGTAACACTGCCTGAGCTTTATATATCTGCCTGCATTGGTGATTGAATTCAAGCCAACGTTTTAGTATTTCACTATTGAAAGCAGATAAATATTTGTGAACTCCCATTTTTTTGTGATGCTAACGTTAACCCCCATTGAGGCTCTCTATGGATCCCAAGGAAATTGCTTCTAAACAAATCGTTGATCAGTTTCTCTACAACTCCTTGAAGTGCTCCAATTTTACAAAACCACACCAACTTCACAGCTACTCAAGTACAGGAAATTCCACTTTCATTAAATATGTTAGGTATCATTCATCAAAAGAGACACTTTTTTAACTTTTTTTTTAAATGGCAGACAGATTAAGTTTGAAAGCTTAATAAAAAATTTTATTGTCATTTTTGAGGAAAACTCAAAACAAGCTCGTTTTGGTTTATTATTCATTCTGAATAATAACCCTATGTTTTCGGTCACGAAAAATTTTTTACAACCCCCCCTCAAAATTTGATACTTTACGTTTCAAGACTTGGAGATTCCAAATTTGCAATGTCTGTCCGCCGTCCGGGCCGTTTTGTGCCTTTAACGTGGTCTAAAAAATTCGTTCTTTCGCACAAAAATCCGATTTGGTATCTAGTTGTGCCCGCCATCTCAGCAATTGTAATGGGCAAAAAACGGTTAAAAAAATTAACAAAACGCAGTACAATGCGGGAACTACAGCGGAAGTCAACGTTTCGTCGTTTGAACTCCCTCCCTCCCGCCCGTCACAATAAAAAACAACCCGCCTCGTAACGCTGCTGGACGGGCGGCTCAACTCCCCTTTCGCCGCGCAACGGGTTCGAGCGCCCCCATTCCAATTTGCCCTGACGGCGGGACAAAATCATCAGACGTTTTGTTTCCGTAGTTCCATTGTAGCCAGGACATGTTTCGTATGGTTTACTAGTATTCGATGCTGAATCGAATGGCATGGGGGAGCACTAATACTAGGTCAAGCTGTTCATGAGAATAATAAACCATTGTGTAATAATTTGCAGGGTTTTTGGTATATTTTAGACCCCTTTCGTGATCTATGGCAATGCAATTTTGGAACAATAAAAAAATCACGAAAGACGACCTGCCTAACCATTCTCCCGCAAATTTACCTATGGACAGACCACGAGGCGAAATTACGTTCTTTTGATTCAGTAGTACTCGGAACGTAAAGAATTTGACTTCTTTCTTTTTCATATGATGCAATATCCCAGATGATGGAAAATAAAAACTCGTTCTTGACTCATTTTGTGTTTACTTTCCAACCAACAGACTGCCAGAGGAACAATATACAGTCATTAATTAATTAATGGCACATGGTGATTTTGAAGTGTTGTGTGTGTGAACTTTTTCGTGCTGAACGCGTGAGGCTGGATAAAGTTTAAAGATGCGTTATGGCTCATCTTCCTGTGGTCACGGGTTTGGTTTCATTCTGATTATACATTGTTCGTATTTGAGCAGAGCGAAAGTGTATTTATGGACCCATTGGTCAGCTTTGCGAGCCGAGGAGTTTTTTAATAGGTCATCAATACTCTTCTGCGGTGTAGGCTGTCCTAAGCATCATAACCCAAGGCTTTGTGACATCTTAAACACACCTCAACCGGCAGTATCACGAAAACCTTAACGGTGTAATTTTTTTAACCTTTCAGTACCAGTATTTGTAATATAGGAAAGCATTGGGAGCTCAATAACAAATAATGTCAGTCTCCTACAAGAATCCTAGACTAGTGAGTTTCATGACTGTAGATTCAAGTCAAGGACCAACAGAAATAACTGGCAAATCAATGCAAGATTCTTGTCGGGTAATAGTTAACTTAACACTCGTAACTTATCATGTAGAAAAGGAATGGAATATGTGAGGATTAGAGATTTTTTCTTCACACAATAGGATAATGATAGATTGTGGAAAGGCATGTTTGCAGTGGCTCTTCTAGTCCCAGATAGCTCTTCTAGAATGTTACGTCAAAGTGGTATTCTACTGTCAGCGGTATGGAAGCTGAAAAGCATTTACTTGGCCTAAAAGGGTCCACTTTTTACAAAGACCAGTTTGGAAAAAGTACCAGAACCAAACAATAGAAATATCCCACGACCCCAGGCATCCCCTAAAACACTTACAAAAAGGTGTAAAAACTCTCTTCTTTCGCATCTCCCTTCTATTTTATTCTATCTATAAAGAATTTTAGTATTTCGTTTTATACCCAATTTTTTGCAGGTCGAAACCAATACAGACTAGGGAAAGCATTGTGAGGGAAATTTATTCTTTATGAACTGAAAAGCAATGTAACGGTTGTATGAGACGAATGAATAAATTAATCCCTATTGACTGGAAGTAGAAAGCTCATGTTTGAACTGGGAAAGTACACAACACCCGCTATTTAAGCATTTGCTTTCATTCAGCAGTGTCAAATTAGACCATGTGCAATTTACAATCATGCAACAGGGGTTTGGTCGGCTTCATTTAACGGGATATCACATAACCTCCAAAAATATCGATCCTTGAGTGTAGAAACTCCACCTTCAAATGACCGGATTGGTTGGCTCAATCTATTAGGATGTCAATAGCAATCCTCAATCATAGCAATTCCACCTTTAAATGTTAAATGACTGGATGAAAAAAGTAGTTTTCTGTCGATGCATTCTGAGCCAAGGGGTGACCCAGAAATGGGGATCAGCATGTACCATATGATGGCTTGCTTTCATCTAGCAGCGTCACTATGTTCAATTGGCAACTTACAATCACGTGACAGGGGGTTGGTTGTCCTACATTGTCCAGTTGTAAATGATAGGGGTTTGATTGAAAATATAGTCTCCCTATGTTTTCATGTGTTCATTTGCTTTCCACAAATCTAATGAGTGATTAACAATTTAACTGAATACAGTAGCCTCTCAAATTACTGTGCTAGATATGAGTTAGGCATGTATGGTATTCGTGAAGTTCGATGTATCTGTTGAGGAGAGAGGGAAGTGAAATATCGTGCTTATACTGGCTTCTTGGTGGATCCATTTATTGGCATCATATAAGTTACAAAGCCAATTTGCAATGGTTTTGGCAGCATTGTTAAGGTATTATCAGCCGTAGTGACAAAAGAAAACTAACTGAGGACTTTCACCCCAGAGAACTTCTTTTACAGCCACCCACTATGTATGCCTCTCTATTACCCTAACAACCAATCACTGACTGGTCTCTCTACAGGGTCTGTGCTCTTCATCATCTCACAGCACATTTCACTCCACCTGTCATTCAATTTCGCAATGAAAAAAAGAAACGCGTACAGTATATCTTCTGACCTGTACAGGACATTGGGGAACTGAAAACAAACCAAACCACTCCACTGGTCTTTGTTCAGGTTATCCCCAAAACATCACATAAAGTTTGAAAAACATATAATAAGGAGAATTTTAATAAGTTACATGTAATAGCGAGAAACTGTGTGAAAGTTGAACGGTTTATGACACTGCACACAAATGTTGTTGTTCTTGTTCTTCAACGAGCACAAACATTCGCGGCATACAATGTGATCACAGGGCAATTTGAACAAGTAGGAATTAGTAGACGATGGACTTACACTGCTAGAGCAGCAGTTGATGCAACCTGATTTAGCCTTTTTGCATACCTGAGGCGATTCTAGATACGAAGGAAGACCATCCAAGCAGTGTAGAAGAAGCTGATCGACAGTTTGAGCGTTGCTGGGTGACTGCGTTCCAGAACTTTGACCAGCGACTTCTAAATTTCGAGAAGGCGCTGCCACTTTCCTTCCCAATGTGCGAGGTAGGGTTTTAATTGACGGTAAATCGCAATTTTCCAACAAATATTTGTCAAGCCGAGATTTGAGAGCTGTTGCAACAATTGGTTTGGAACGGTCACTGAATAAAACCCCGGTAAATGGGTCGCTATATCCCCGACCAAATTTCATTTCCGCTTCACGGAATTTTTCTAAAGTTGATACGTCCACAATTTTTCCGGACGGGAGGATCATAGGGATTGTCATGATCTCACAACTGATTGGATCTATGAACTCATCCGGCACTTCGCCGCAACTTGATAAACGCTGAGTGCGTTCCATGCTCTGTTCAGATCCACTTCCACTTTGTTCACAACTCTTAGGGAGCACTGGACAAACAGCTTGTCGCCACAAACGATCCACTTCTTTTTTCACGTTCTCACGAACGTGTCGTGAAGGCCGGCCCCACATTTCAATGGAGCCTAATGCGGGTAAAGTCGATCCAGCCGTTTTGAAAATCCTTAATTTAACGGTACGTATGCAATCGAAAGCTCGTTCTGAGCTTATTCGCACGTTTTGAGCAATTAATCCTTCGCAGGCATCAATGTTTTTTGCGAATACAACGTAATTTGTGGCATCGTTGGCGATCACTTGGGCGATGCTAACGTCGTGCTCACCCTTTGTCCTCAATACTTTGAACAGCTCGAATCCGGACGATCTCTGTGACCCAACACGAGGATTTAAGACGATTTTCGAGACATCCACATCGCATTTAAATTTCATGGTCACATTTACAGGTGGTTTGATGAACCTATCGGCCATGAAACCCTTAGCTCTCTTCACTGAATCACTACTAATCAAATTAGTAATTAAGTGGCCATCGTATTCCAAGCAAGAGCATTCGATAGTCAACAGTCCTTCATGAGCAAAATTGATCAACATTTCAACAATTCCCAGGAGACACTGACACTAAAGATAAGTCATAACATAAGTTAATCAAGGCAGCTTTTCCTTTAAAATTCATTCATGAAGTACTTAAAAATAGGTAAGATGAGTTGAAAACAAGAAAATTAGTAACAACAAACGACATGATAAAACAACTGACAATCAGTGTGACAGGTTTATTAACGTTATAACGTATTGGTTTTTGTTTTATTAAATCTCAAACGATAGTTCGGTTATATCCTTCATTCTTCTTGTGCGCCCATTATCCTTATCTGGATTCGAGTAAAGTTTTTATCTATGAACTTCCAAATGTTTTCGCAATCCAGTAAGTTTAACGGTGTTCTGGCTGTGACTTCGCTACCAAAAATGTCCTATTTGGCTCTACTGAGCAGAACTGCACAACGAAAGCATGAAAGTCATTTTACTGTACAAGCTCTGCTCGTTGGTAATCAACGTTTTTAGAGTCCCAGCTGCTTTGAAACATGGTCTGGACTGGCGTATTTCCAAACGTAAATCTCATTGAGAGAAACAACTAGCTTCTTTGAAAGGTGTTTTATCTTGTCAACTCTCATAATCTACTCAACCTCCAATCAGGGCTTAGACTGAAGCGTTACTGTGAAACTTGTCTCTGAAATTTGCAAAGGAAATCAGGCGCGGTTTTGATTGTAGTCTGTGCACTACAACTGTTAAACGTTGAACTGCTCTTTACATTCAACCCAACAACACCCATCAAAATTCTTTGAGTATTCCATTCAGCACTTATTCTATGGTCTTATTTTATATGTACTGTCGTTCCCAGGCAGTGATTTTGAATGGGGTACTATTAAAAACTCTTCATGTACTCACTGAGGTGGTACAGTATTAATTTTTTGAATGTATAAACGACATTAAACCAACAAAAAATCAAAACAAATACAATCGGCTCTGTCTCCTCATTTCTTGGCGTCAAAGTAACGATCTACTTGAACATAACCCCAAAAATTTCAGGCCTTAGTTTCTACTTCCTTTAATACGCTCTCTTTAAAGTATTCTATTATTCCTATACAGACAAAGCAAGCAGAATAACGGGAGCATTTTATGGTTCTTTCCCATAATCATGGTCACAAGTGAGTTTCAAGTACTCACTTCAGTGCTGTTTTATCTGCTACAATACGTGGAACATGAAGTTTATTGCTAAAGTACTGGTGCTAAGCAGTATACTCAGAATTACTTACGGTTGCTCTTTCCAGAACATTTATAACCGATTATAAGACTCCAACTGAGCCATAATTCCTGAGCTTTGAGCAAGTAAGTTGTTTCTTCTGAAGTACTATTGTCTTTGTTTTTATTAGCCTTTTCGCTTTTAATAATGAACTCTATTTCATCATTCCTCTAATCAATTAGATTTTTCTCTCCCAAAAATCACTTCAATCAATTTTACTTACGCGCTAGTTGAGAATAAAACCCGCCGGTGAAACAAGAACCGGTTCTCGGCCAGGGAGCTGCTCCACGAACAGCAGGAGCACGTTCCTCTGTACCCGCTCGCTCATGGTTGCTCTTATTCTTTACTATCGATACTTCCAATCTGTTTTTTAGCGGATTCAACTCTAAAAAAGAGTTACAAAATATCGTCTTTTGAAATTAAACATATTATTTTGAATATAGGTCCGCGAGAGAGTCGGCCAGAAGAGTATTGACAAAAAGGGTATCAAACGTCAAACATTTTTGGCCGATGATGTAACGAGTACTATGTATCAATCAGGCATTGAAGTTAGTTACTGAAGTTGAGCTCTCATCCTTCTCAAGGTTGGAATTTTTATCCAATTTGAAAAGTCGCAAATTCGGAAACCTGAGTGGTTTTCAGTACAGAGCTCCGTGTCGTTCGCCTATTTCTCCCCAAAAGTGGTTGTATTTACCTTATAGCTAGTTATGACAGTGGTCCTAGAGCCTTGGAAAGTGTAGGCAAATCTTCTCGACCGTTGGAATTGGGTTACGACGTCCCGAACAAAACCACAATTCGGAGAGAGGTAAATCTGTGCGGATAGACCGCATCTCTATACTTCTTGTCGGTCAAATGATACAATATTATGTCAAGTGTTGGAGCGGAGCATATTTCTCTAGCTCCAATCACTCCCTACTCGTTTGACTCGCATTTGCTATTGATCTGTCGTGTAACTCCAGTGACAACAGTTTTGGAGTGTATCCGTTAAACTATTATTGTCATTTCCTTTTTTTCTAGAAAAAATGTCGCTGAGGAAGCTCGTTGAAGGCGATTGCGGAGGCTCGAACGCCCTTGTCAACCTCACTTCGCATTTCGTTCAAGACCGAGGGCTTAAAGATGAGGGATTCCACAGTTTTCCCCATAGTGATACGATTGGTTCCGCCAACTCTGAACAGGTATGGTTTTGACGGTTCTTTCATCATCTGGCGCACTCATTGAATAAACAAACAATGACAGATGCAGAATGCATTTCTGAACGCATAAGATGATGCAATATTTACGTACGCCTTGCGCACTGAGTTTTAGTTGAAGATAATAAAACGTTGAGATTGTAAACTTGAGCTATTAACTGCGTTTCCGTCATTGCATCGAGTAAAATTTCCATAGAACAGGTCATTGACCTTCTGGTGTTTGGCTTAACTGCTGGGGGGTTTCTTATTGCATTGCTGAAGTCTTATTTTTCCAAACGTTTGATGTGGAGCGAATTATTTTTTCGCAGTGGTTTGAAAGTTCGATAAATTCATTACCGTCCTATGCCCACATATTTTCTACACTGGTGTCAGGGTTCTTCAAAAATTAAATATGACTGGGTTACTTGAGCGGTAGCATTTCATCGAGCGTCTTATGGCTCTATTAGGCGCAATCCGTGGTTAGATTTGCCTTCTCGAGTGCTATCAGTATGAGGGGGAGGTAAAAGAGGTGACAATGGGTTGTGACCTCACTGCCAATAAGTTCGGTACGAGATGGTAGTCAAAGGTTTGTCAGACCTTCGAGTTTTTCCACATCTAATCTGGAGAAAGTGGGCCTAATTTGACCTCTGAACTTCCGAGTTTTCTGTTTTTTCTCCAAGATCCGCAAGGATATCCAGACAATCCTGGAGCTCAGAATGTTGAACACGCTTAAGCTTATTAGTTATGTTATGAATATGACAAGACGGATCTTTGAATGGTGGTACATGGTACTTGTTCAGTGCTGCCATGCACCATTCCTAGGTATTGAAAGGATCTGTCTTAAGTAAATCGTCACCTCTGTATTACTATGAAAAAAAAGTTGACTTTTAAATAGATATATTAATCTACGCACAAGTTTTTGTGCCACACTCACTTGGCACAAGGTTTGTCTGCCGTCTCATGAAACAACATAAACCTTTGTATATCTGAGTTACATTGTCCACCATTTGTTTTTTTGCGAGGCAATTCGTTCATTAGAAAGCTATTCTCGTACTTCTCTTCGCATCTGTTGGGCAAGCGGGTTTCATTGTGTGTTAATTTTTTTCTTTCCATAATGTTACGTTAGAGGTGTCGTAAATATTTATATCTTCAATTTGGAATTTTGATGAGCTGTATAGTTTCCTCTTTTAAAGCATTTAATAAGATGTTCAGGAATTAGCAACATACCACGAAGAGTAATACTGTGACTAGACCTAAAATGGCAGTGCTAGTTATTTATTATACGAAGCTGTGTGTGCTTGTATGTTCGACTTATTGTAATATTATCCAGTTGTAAGGCGTAATGATTTTCGTGTGAGAAATTAACCTACCAATTTGTGTGATTTTAGTAATCGCTTACGAGACTCCCTTCACTTCAAATTATCAAATACACTTAGCACGGCTAACATTAATTATCTAAAATACCATTATTTGTCGTTAACCATCTTTTGCGGCGTTTTTATTGTAATCGGCAAAATATTACTGATTAGTTGAGCCCTTAAGTATAGTCAAAATTGTTAGAGCAGTAATTTTTGAGATGGAAATGGAGCCTGATACAAAGTACATGCACTGGACTGTACCCCATTGCAAGAAGTTGGAAAACTGGAATAAGAAATGTTACAGACCTTTTTAAGCCAAGTGAACGCCCCCTTGTGATCCTATTTTTGAACTTAGGACCAGTTACGAACAAAATGAAGTTAGTATTCAATCGTTGTACCATTCTTCCACAATGCGCACAAACATTTACCAATGTTCACAGTGAAGGATGCCGATTTTAACGCATTTCGTTTCGCACTAATCTACTTTTATGACTTACCCTCACCAGTTCAACTTCTCTCCCATGTACTGAAAGGCATCTTCTCGCAGCTTTGACAGATCATTGCCAATGCAACTGTGCAACTATGGTAATATAGATGTCACACACTGCTTCATATAGTTAGGCCGAGCGTTCTAGGAATTTTTGAGGGTAACAACGAACGAGGACAATCGTAGTTACATCGGCTTCACGTTCAAGGACCTTTTATAGATCAAATGATGGCAAGCGTCCTCAGAGGGAGAGGGAGTTCTCGGCACCAGGAGTTGGGGAAATTATTTCCATAAAGAAATGCGCATGGTCCCGAAACACTGAAGATCTCAGCACAATTGTGCGTTTGAGCATCAACGATCTAAAAGAGATACGCGCTGCTTTTATTACTATCACATTGGTCATTGGTTCATTGGTCAAAATGAAAAAATTAAAATATTCTTCCTGTGGAACGACACTTCGTAAACGGTGTCGTAGGATCACTCATTCATCAGTCACAACTGAGTCTTTCTTGAGATGTCTGTTACCCTTACTCTTTGCTCCCTCGCTACTCCTTTGTAGCAGTTATATCATGTGTAATGCGAAAACAGTCTCTGTTACAATGTTTGGTGTGATGAGAAGATTGAATTATTTGGCAAAAAACCGTTTAGAAAATTAAACTCTTTTAATGTACATTCGGTAACTAGGAGATGATAGAGATACAGGTAAACAAAAAACAGGTAAAATATTGAAAAAGAAGAGCCTTTGAGAAACTGTCGAGGCACACCCATAATACCAATACTCCTCAATTTACTTAATTTAATGAGGCGAAGATTAATGAGTGTTTTGCGTTTAGCTGAGCCATTCGCATTAAACTACTCTTCCAATCTTTAATTTGGCGAACGCACAATATTTAAATACTGTGTTTTGCAGGTGGGTTGTTTCTCCAGGCTGTTTAGGACTGCAGCCGCACAAAAATGATTGCGAATTTCAATACTTTTTTGCTGTTACGTAATCCATGTTGTGTTTGTTTCTCAGCTTGTTCAAGAATTTCTCGAAGAGACTATGGGCCATTCAGCGCAGCCCTTTCGCATGGACAATCTTCTCGCTGAAATGTGGGAACTCGAAGGTCGTGTTGGCCCTGTTAGGTCACCCCCTGTTGCTCAGTTAGCCAATGACGACGAAGACGTTAAAGAATGGGCTCAGCAGTACATAGACGCTGGAAAACATTTTGAGGTAAAATTGATCTTCTCTTAGCTTAGCTTTGTTTTCGGGTTTCATCTGTTTCATCTTACTCTCTTCTTTATGATTGACTCTAGGAGAAAGCTGTAGCTGGAATTTGGACGACTGACCCCTCCGCTGACCACCACGACCCATCCCAGGAGTATTTAGATCTGGGCATTGGGCCCAAGTGGGCGCTGGAGTATTTACAGAGGACCCAAGACTCTTCTTCCCAGTAAGTTGTGCTATTCAACTGCGTGTAAGATCTCTAGATTATTGTCTCATACACCTCGTTTGGATGTCATAACAACCTGAAATGATGCGTTTTCAAGGGAGGAGCCAGTTCTCGGCGACTTATCGAATTCTGAAGAATATGTAGACTTGAAAACTGCTGACCCTTTAATTACGAACACTGCGGAAGCGGTTTTGAAAGAAGCTGAAGACGACTCTAAGTTACCTGATTCAAAGGTATTGTTTAGTTTATTAAAATTTTATTAACAACGTTCTGGGCACATCTGCCGTTTGTGCGGAGAATTATGGAACTGGGGCATTCATTCATGCGACTAATTGTACTTTTTAATACCTTCAATGCGGTACCAAGAGGCATCCATTCTGATCTTTTTAGTGAGTTGTTTCTGTAGTGGCTTAGTAGTCTCTTAAAGAGCCCTGAAATGTATCCTCCGTTATGGTTTGGCAAGTACGACGTGAGATTTTTCCATATTCTGTTTCCATATTTATAAAAATATAAATTTTTACAGTTGATATCTCACTGTAAGTTGCACCTATTAAGAAATTGATCATTTCAGTAATACATGTAAGACTTAGGGTTAACATCCACAAACCGAAATAATACAAAAGAAACGATGCTCAAAATGTATTGAGAATCGAAAACTAAGTCGATTCTAACGTACAAACGAATTAGGAATGAGCAGAAACGGGAGATGAAGGTAAAGTTCTTGGTAACTAAAACAACAGCTGTGGGATTGAAAAACAACATGGAGTGACTAACAAGACTCCAGGTTGTAACTAACAAGAAAATGAGATGCGAGGTTAGGCGAGAATCTTACATACATAAATACGTGCATATTTACCAATTGAAGCGTTGGTTGTAGGGATTATTCTAACGATTATATTGACAAAATTTATGATTTGGTGAAAATGCGAAGAAACTATGTGAGTGGGATTTATTAGGAAAAAGCTAATCTATTTTCTTCGAAATGTTTGATAATGTATTGTGGCAGTCTCGTCATTTTCCAAAAGTATTTTATGGTACTGTCGTGCATTTGGAACTGTTCATACACAAAATGTATAGTCTAAACTATAGTCAGTTTTCGATCGATTTTGCTCATACCCCATGGTGGATACATTGGCACCCCATGGTGATCTGCTGGCTAAATATGACATTTGAGTCGATTTAGCTCTGCCGTTTTTTCTCAATCACGTTTTTTTTTTAAATTTTAACTTCTACCAATTACCTGGTTTTGCTCCTGTAACTTATTTAGTTTGAGCATCTGTTTGTTTCAAGTTATTGTATCAGCCTGTTTTTATTTCACCTTTTTCGGCGCAGTTTATGAAGTTCATGAAAAGCAATGAGGGCAGCGACACCCTAAAACAAGTAAAAGAAGATGATAGTTCCTCCACGTCCACTGCTGAGCACTGGAGCATGGAATATAGCGAGGGGCAACTGCCCGAATCCGAGTGGAGTCGACAATATTTAGCAGAGCACGAGTCTATACGAGGAGATTCAGGTATTTTAAATGTCTCTGTAGTTAGCTCTTCCGTAACTCGTCAAAAATTCCGTTAATTCAATTTTTATTGTCAAATCGATTTTAGCTGACATCTCTCACAAAGAGGATGACGAGAAACAGTTTCAAGATGCGCTTTGGAAAAACTTGACTCAACAGTGGGACCAACTCTCTAAAGCAAGCGAGTACAACCAGTGGTTGGACGAATTTAAAGACTTTTCTGACACGTTCAAGGTGCGGGATTTTCTTGTCTAGTTTTGTTGTGAGTGGTCACTGCCTCTCCTTGAAACACCAATAAAATTCGATGACTGTTCGTTTCAGGATTACAAATTTGCAACCGAAAATCCTATGAGTGGCATCAGCAATGCCCTTGAGTTGGGGAAGGAGAAACTTGAAGCAGGGGATCTGCCAAGCGCTGTCTTGTGTTTTGAAGCCGCTGTTAATCAGGAAGCTGAAAACGCGTATGCTTGGCAGCTCTTGGGAACTACACAAGCTGAAAATGAACAGGTTCGATACATTTACATCTGATTCGTCATTAAATTAAGAATAGTCGGTCGCAAACGAAAAGGGACCTTTTGATTGTGTTGAGATTCCAAAACTTCTTCTGAAACTAAATAAAAGTTATAGTCCTCAAGCGCCACCAGTTTCAAGTTTGTATAAATTCAATGAAAAAGAAATTTGATTAGTTGCTAGGCCGAGGAAAGCTGTGTGATGCGTCGATCCAGATATTGTGTTTATTACACTGGGACGAGCCAAACTCTCCAATTTAGCAAATGCTCTGAGGCATTTGTACTGACTAGGCACCTCAAACTTCCTGATTTACTCAAAACTTCAGTGTCAGCAATCAGAACTGAGCTGTTGTCTCGTTGTGATGTCATCTGTAACCCTCACTCCCACCTAGTTCTCTATTTGTGGTGGAAAATCTGTGAACTTTAATTGAGAATAAAAATCCATATTCCAATTAAATTCGTTCGTTGCCGTGCATGCTCTCACACACTTCAGACGATATCAAACAATTTTAAAAGTCGCTAAATGCAATCAGGGCTGAGGAAAGTTGTGTGATCTGTCGTGCCAGATATTGATTTATGATTTTAGATAATACTGTAATAAGATGACGACTGAAAAGCCCCATCCTGCAATCACACTTGGGCTTATACTGTTGGTGACCGTGAACAACCTGTCCCACGGAGTTCTTAGTGGGCTTAGTGCTGGATTATTCAAATTACATTGACCTTGAGGCTCGGTTATTCACGCTCAAAAATAGGGGTTTGCCGAAGTATGCTTAGCAGCATTGGCTTAGGATTTCAACCTGCAAATTATATAGTATTTCGGTAATGTATGTGCTCTAGTTTAGAGAAGCAGTGGGTTAGGGGAAAGCAGTGTCTTATGCCTACCGAACAATTTTTTGGTATAATGTTTCATTACGAATCTGTAGGGGTTATATACTCTAATTTATTCACGTCCCTCTGACGATCTTCATCAACTTTTATTCTATAATTTCTCCGTTTCAGGATCCTCAAGCTATTGCTGCTCTTAGGAAGTGTATTAGCATTGATCCTTCAAATCTGGCTGCTTTAATGGCTTTAGCTGTCAGTTATACCAACGAAAACTTCCAAAATCAAGCTTGTCGAGCTTTGAGGGTAATTAACTTTACGTTTTATAATTTTAGTGTATTATCTGCAGTCTTCAGTATTTGTGTAATTTTGTCTATGTTTTAAGAGATTAGAGGCTTCCTTGACTGGAAGAAAATCATTGAAAACAGACGTAGCTGTATATCAATTTTTTGTATGGGACGTAACAATTAGAGCCTGCTTCTAATGGCAACATGAATTTACTCCTTCGTATTGATAACCAATCTGAGTGCATTGCATCAGGTTGGCCATCACGACTCTTTGTGATTGCTTTCTTGTCCTCTTCTCCCTCCTGAGAATCTTGCAACGTGCTGCCATTCCCATACATCCTACCATACTGCCCAGCAGTTTGGGAGGTTCAGGAGCTTTCTTTCTTCCATGTCTTCATTCAGATACTAGCCCTGAATGAGCAAGCTCCATTGCTCAGTTGATTAATTCACCTCCAGTTTTCTTCGGAATTCAACATGATGTGGACGAATGCCTCCGGTGTTCTCCACTGTGTACCACCAAAATAGAATCAGATTCACGAGAAGATGACATGGGAAGTATCATCATTGTCAGGCAGTGTAGGCAGTTTGAGCTTTCCACCCTCATCAATACTAAATACTCACATGTCCTGTGAGGAACCGGGTAAGGTAGAAATCCACCTCACTGTGGAACTGCCTGAGCCATGGAGCAAGTGTTGGAATCAGCTGCTCAGTCTCCTTCTGGACTGTTCCACTCATCTTGTCACGTCCCAAGGGCCTTCCTCCTTTTCTTGGAGTGGACAATGCTTATAAGCACCCACTTTGTGCTTGCCCGTGGCCCTCAAACAGGAAAGAGCCATTGCTGTGGTTGTTTTATTTGCTGTTGTCGTATGTGGAAACTAAGCGACGATTTGATATCCACCAGGCCCAAATATCAAACTGCTTCCCCTATGTTCAGCTCTGTTGTATCCATTGAATAGGGAGGAGACTCTTCATTATCGTGTCATAACCAGGACTAGCTTTATCTTGTGCAGGGGGAGCTCCCATCCACTCATACACTCGTTGCATTACTTAAACTGGGCTGAGTCCAGCATGCAGGCTAAGAAACTGCGACCACATCATTCCCATACCCCACCAGAATCACATTGTGAGGCATCTCGGGACGAAACAGGCCATTGTACGCCACATTCGAAAGTATCTTTTCAAGTACCCTAAAGGCCTCCAGGTTCTTCAGTACGTCTTTCCACTGCACATCCAGGGTGACTGAGAATTGAGGTTACCCCATTGTTTCATCATAAGAGCCTCCGCTATTTCTCTGATTGCTTCAGTAATAGAAGCACCCTGTTTTGAAACCACACAGATTTCGCAATCGGCTGAGAACAGTTGGGTTTAGGTTTACTTCTTTCAACTAAAAACCGTTTTTTCAAAAGGTAAATTATTAACGGCTTTGAACATTCTTTTGTATTTTTTTCTTTTGGTTATTTGCTCCAACAATCCAACGTGTATGACGATATAAGCTGAAGCTAAGAAGGACCACACAGCTTCTTGTATAATTGTGGCTGGTCAGTAGTTGTAAACGCCCCTATAAATGGCCGTTTTTTCAAGTTGTTTCATTTTATCGTTGCTATCGTTTTTAAGGAATGGTTGCGAGTAAATCCGAAATATTCAGATCTTGTTACTGCTGAAACGCAAGCGGAATCTGAAGCTATATTGGGAATCACGTCACTCCTGAGCAGGTCAGTTCTCGTAAATTGAATCGTTTCTCTCACATTGCGTGGCGTTGTTGAGTTCATCGATGGAGATTTTCTCCACTTTACGTTTATTTTGATCTTTTGGTTTTAGAGATGTGCATGAAAACGTGAAACAGGCGTACCTTAGAGCAGCTCGGCGTCATCCTAATGAGACTTTTGACCCAGATGTTCAAAGCGGTCTAGGAGTTTTATTCAATTTGTCTGGAGAAGTGGATATGGCCGTAGATTGTTTCAAAGCCGCTCTCCAAGCTCGCCCTAACGTAAGTTAATTTTTGTTTCTGCTAAGTCTCATCTCCAAACTGTCTCTCTTTATTAAATAATTAATATTGGCGTTCAAATATGAACTTTTATGTAAAATATTAGGAGAATCGGGAGAAAGACAGACGCGCTTGTTAGAGGTAGGTAGGAACTGATTTTTTGAAGAGCTTATTCGATTAGGTTTAGCTCGATATATCGATTGATAAACATTCGATATTCCAACACTCAAGTTTCTAAGACACGTTTGTGATATTTTGAAAAGTTCCTAACGAGTCCCGATCCCTCTCTGTGTTTATCCTCTTATATTACTGAATTTTCCCTTTTTCACACAATTTCCCCACCACAGTAACAAAGTTTTCACTCGTGATCTCCGGAACTTTAGTTCAATTTCATGAGATTCAGATCAATTTTCCGAAGATTGCCACTCAACAATTTTTTACTCGATTCCCAAACCATTTTGTTCAACTTCTCAACTTGGGGTTACTCGTTTTATTTCGGGATTTCGTTATATTTTACTCCATGCCAATAAACATGTTGTGCAAACTCGTTAAACGAAGGTAGAACGCGAAGTTGTATTACGCATTGTGAGATATTTTTCACTACAGCTTGCTTATTGTGTAGCATTTTTTGCAATATAATGAAATCCTTCTCTAATGTGATGTATTTTTAAGTCAGGCTAAGGTAAACATTCTTTTTCTCGAGCTTCCTTCATTACAATCTTGGATGGGCATTACTTTTATTCGTCCTGTTCATTCCAACGCTTGATTCCCCTAGGACTCTCGCCTTTGGAATCGGCTGGGTGCTACTTTGGCAAATGGTTCGAGGTCGGAAGAAGCAGTTGACGCTTACCGAAGTGCTCTACAGTTATCTCCTGGGTTCATCAGAGCTCGGTACAATTTGGGAATTACCTGTCTACACCTGGGCGCTCACGAGTTAGTGGTTTATTTTCATCTTTTTTAATTTGAATTAATAACAATGAAGAAGGCAGTTAACGCAATTCATTTATTCTATTGATGATGGCGTTTCAAATTGGCTGCGACTATTAGTAAACTCTTTTATATGCTCTGTGACCATCCAGTTCCATTTTTCACACTGATTGAACATAATTTTCAAGCCAGCTTTCTACGAATACACAGCCATGTTGCCTACTCTAAAAACGCAAAGTTATTTTGATATAATCAATTATAAGGGATTACAAAATCTAGGCAACTTGCTGAAGAAGCTCGAAAATATTTGCTCAAAAATGCACCTATGAAGACCAATCTGCAGAAATGAACTGCGCACAAATACCTAAATATTTTTATTATAAACGTGCGTTGATTGCTATGGTTACCTGCAGTGCATCATATGTTGTGCTCGTCTCAATAGTTGTTAACTGCTGACAAGAGACTGAAGCTTGCTGTTGTATATAGATTGAATGAACAAAATTAATAAGGTAAGAGGAGGTGGGTTCATGTTGTTTACTCTATTACTTCAGGAAAATGAATACGACCCTTCCAAAACAAAATCGGTGCTATTGCGAAGGACAGTTGCATAAATTAGTGTGTTGAGGTATTTATCGGTTAGAGGTACTCTGTGAGTTTATTTTAAATCGTCGAAGTCGTTTTTGCAAAAAGTTTCAATTTCTACTGAATTAGGTGTCTCAATCTAGTGAGATATCGTCTAACCTCCCAAAATAACAATCAAAACCTACAAAAGTGACCCACCCACTCACTGTCCAACAGTTGCTTTCATTCTGCAGCGTAAATTTAGATTAGTGGCTGCATGCAATCATGTGATGGATTTGGCTCTGTCTAGCGGGATATCGTGAAACCTACAAAAAGTAGCGACCCTAAAGTGTAGCAGTTCCATCTGCAAATGTCACTTTTTGCCATACACCATTTGAGCTACTAATGTAATTTTTAGAGAAGCGGCTGAACACCTTTTGACATCGTTGAGGCAGCAATCGAGAGGTCGAGGGCCCCAGGGAGAAACTTCAGGAAATATGTCAGATTCTATTTGGAACACTCTAAGACTAGTCGTTTTGTCGCTACTTGAAAGGTCAGACCTCATCGAAGCCATCGATCGCCGGTAATTGCATCTCTCCATCTACCTCCTTTTAGTAGTAAAAACAGTAGTTTTTCTTTACTCTTACCACGTTTGTCTGTTTCAGGGATTTAGAAACGCTGTCTAGAGAGTTCGGAGTCGACTAAAAGAGCGTATTACCGAAGGTATTAGGTTACCGTATTGTTGATTTTATTCTGTTAAGCGTGTATTTACATTCGTAAATAAGAAAATCGAATTTAACCTGGGCCCGTGTATTCCTGCCCACAGTTCCAACAAATACCGAGAACTAAATTCGCTGGATGCGCACTTCTCACATTCAGTCAGTCGTAGCTTGTAATTAGTTGTATTATGACTCGACAGGGATTTTCCCCTCATATCGACGAGGGACGCCTGTGAAACGATCGGCACCGGATGGCAATTCGAATTGCTCCGGTTCGTCGTTTTATTTTTGTAGTTTTTTTAATGTTCATTGTCATTGATGCAACTTAATACGTGGATTATTGCGTTGAGTCTAATGAAGCTCGATTGATTTTTGAGAAAGCAACACAACTGTCTTATTTTCTCTGAAGGGAAAGAAAAGAAAAACTTTCAAAGGACTACCATTTGTTTGGGTCGAATGATGGCAATCAGAGCTGGGTTCTCGTTGAACTCTACCCCTGTTTTAGCTGAATGTTTATTTTTAACGCTGTAATACTACGTTGACAGTTTTACTCGTCAACACTTGGAAATACTATAAACATTTCCAAGTAATGTCCCTTGGAGCCACGTATTTCATTTAGAACCTCCAAGATGATCAAGTGCCTTTAAAGATCACACTTCTGTGTTCATACTCCGTGTTATCCCCCCCCCCATCCCTTTTGCACTCCAAATTCATTTAGGCTATCCTGACAGAGTTCTGGCTCACACTCCGAAATGTTTTTTAAAATTTATTTACAAATGAGCAGTTTTAGAAGCTTCTGTTGTGTCAGTAATCAGCGATTTGGCTAAATTCTATATTTATTTATAAAGTACGAATTGAATTTGGCTTATTTTATTGGAAGGCGAATATATGATGTAAAGGGTAAGTCGTGTTAGTCTAGTTTTCTATGACTAAGTTTGTAGGTCAGGTCAGTTAGCTAGTTTTAAAAAAATGTGTTTTGAAGAAAGGAGATAGATACATTCGAGTTGATGGTAATAAAAAAACTGGGAAGAATCGGTGTTGATGCACAATGTGGGTGAAAAGTAAAACTCAATTTGTCGGACTACTTTTAATTTCTACCATCTTCCTGAGAGTTATGATAGAGTTATCAAGTCAAAATGTTGCAGTTAAACGTTGATATATCCAATAATCCAAGATAGTTGTGTTTCGCGCATCAACAAGTTAGTTTTTTAAAAGTAAAATAATCCAGGTGGGTACCTGCTGGGTTGGTTGATTGCCTTCTTAAAAGGCTTTATCTGTAAGCGTTCGTTGGTTCAGATAAGCTGAAAATGTTTATGCAGAGTGAGTGAGCAGAAACTGAGGCTCTTCAATCCATAGTCCCCAACAAAGCACCTGGACCATCCTGTACGCATTATGTCTACTAGTGCACCTCACCAATAGTTATTAAACAAGTCACATCCGTGTTCAACAGATGCCTCTTATCCTGACTCTTCTCACGAGCATTCAAGCAGTCTACAGTCATCTTTCCACAAACACAGCATTGTAGCTTGATAACTCCTGATTCGTTTAGCCCACCTCCCTCCTTAGCAACAGAGAAAGTGGCAGGAAAAATATGCTACTTTACATTGATCACCTGACTCTACGGTAACACCAGTTTTGGGCCATCCCTGGGTGTAACAAGGAGGACGCAATATGCTACCTTTGAGACACAGCCGAGATGAGCCCACATCGCGTTGCATAAGCGCCCTTCTTAGACGTTGAGGGAGCACTTCACCATATGCCTGCCAGCATTTCTCATTGCCTCAAATGAACAGATAGGAAACAAGCAAGTACCTTGGAGCGAGACATTCTCTTGGCCATGTTGCCAGTGTATGGTACCACCTCTCACCACACCTTGTACATCCTTGCTGGCACCCCTCCAATGGACCTGCTGCGGGACAGTATTGCAGGCACACATTAAGAGGGACTTGTTCACTTACTACGAGGGGGCTGCATGCGGTCTTTCCCAGGTTGTGTAACGAGGACGACTGGGTCGTGGGTTTCTGACAGGTATGCTGGAACAGTAGGAAGACAACATGTCACCTGCATACCACTGTACCCTCTGTCAGCACATGCCTCTGCGCCCCACATTCCCTCTCACCTAACTGCTTTCAGGCACGAGCCCTTGAATTCTTCAAGCATCGCTCATTCTACAATTGCTCATGGGATGAGGGGGCTGTGGGGCTGTCGTCTTTACAGCGAGGTCCAGGCACACTTTTCTGATTCTGGGAAGAGACGCAGCTGAGTCCTTCCTGTCCATTCAGTCAGCCACTTGGTGCCTTGCCTCCTTCACTCGAGCCTGGGCGAATCAATATTAGAGCTGTGGGAGCCCCCAACCTGAAACACTTCAATTTGAGAGGATACTGTATGCGCCTGGTGGGAGATTCAATTCTGATAGGGTAAATGCAGGTCGCATAAGTGGTGTGTGATGCGCTCACAATATATTAATAAATATTATAGGTTATAGGTATTAAAATAACAATCTAACTGAGCTATGTACAATTAGTAAGTAAGAAGTCTGAAAGGTTTTATTTGACAATTTTTCTGAAACTTTTTAAAATTTAACTACGTTGTTTATGGAAAATGTTGAAACCCAACTGAGATATGCATTTTTAAACTCGGTTGCCTTTGTCACGTTGGCTTGGTCCATTCTTTTGTAACTGCACTTATAAACTTTTCCACCCTGTAACCTAAGAAACTGCCAACCAAATGTGGAATGCAACTTCCTTGTGAACTGTATAGTTTTCTAAACCAAAATGTCTGAAATATAACCATTTTTGAAAAGGGAACTGTGCAAGCTTCATCATAATTTGCCAGGCGAATGAATGCAACTTTGTTCAAACCGGTTGAAACAAAATACAATGGACTTTTTATTGGTTTATTTGAAGCACATACAATTTCCCAGTAATACAGCCATGAATGGAAGTTGAATAAAAGTACTTGATGAGAACTACTCACGAAATTCTGGATACGATCGGTACTGTCGCCTCCTTGACTAATTTGTATCAAAGTATTTTCTTGATTATTCCTTTAAAGTAAACTCGACTGTTCCCAAAACAAATCGCGTTCCAACAGGTCGAGCATTACCAGTTTAGTGGCCAACGTTTTTCCACACCAGAATTATTTTCGTGAATGTAAGAAGGGGAGTGATTTAAAGCCGAGTTATTTAAAAGCTGTTTGTTTCAGTATTGCTCAATTCAAGAGGGATTACGGGCAAGCCAAATTCATTTCGATTGAGCAAAGCCAAACGAGACGAATCCTAATTTACCTATAAAAAATTAGCTCATTGGAAGTACTATTGAGAAACTATTTTAATTTCATTGTTTTTTTTTTTGTTTTTTTTCCATACTACTCTGTCTGGAAACAATTAAAATTGGCAAATTAAACATTTTGTAGTCACCTATGACAAATGAAGTGTTTTGTCAACTACAATTCTGGCTATTACACACTACGTATATTTTTGCACTAACGAGCCTGAGGTCTTACGGCGTGAAGGTTTAGCTGTTGACACTCGCAAGACCTCCACTCCCAATATGACCATATTAAATCGGTTTTATGTCAAAAATGAAATCAATCTGGTGACCATATTATCGCCAATATTGTTCAAAGCGCGAAAGTGCTGATACGGTTAAAAAAAAAAGTTATTGTTTCTATTGTTCGTTTTATTCTTGTTATTGTATTCAACTGTTAAATTAAAATTTCTTTCTTTTGAGTCTAAGACAATCGTTCGAAGGCTGATATGAAGTTTAGTCGGTCAGCAAAAAAAAAAATAAAATAAAATAAATAAAATAAAAATAAAAAAATTTTAAAAAAGCAATTGAGCCAGCCACAGTGAGGAACTTCGTAGTTCAGGTGCGATCTAAATCGCTTTCCAATGTCATGAAATCCCTCCTTAGTAACGAAACGGAGTGTTGTAAATCTTTATATTTTTCTTAATTTGAGTTACTTTGTTGAATCGAGTTTCGACAGGTTAGGCAGTCGTCGGTTTCGAGTTATGACTCTTTTTGAGATAAGCTATAAAACTCGATTTAACGCTGATTTGTTACTAGAACTTGCAGTGGCCTTGGGAATATCACTTGTACATTCGGAATTATTAGTTTTCCACTTCCATCGTTTGGAAAGGAATGTTGTGCAATTTTCGTCAGCCTTTCTATCTCGCAGAGCCTGTCAAGAGCAGTTTTGGAGAATAAAGTGTATTTGTGGACACATTTGGCATTTGAACGTTCCCGAAAAAAAATCAGGGTGGTCGTCCCAATAGAAGTTTAATAATGGTTATTAGATAGTCAGGAGAAACCGCTGAACCCTAGAATTCACGCTAACATCGTTTGGCAGGCTAACTAAGCAATTTCTCTATAATTTATAGTACTTTTAACGTGAGCCTTCACAGAAAAATCACGTTGACAGTCCTACCAATTTACCTTGAGTTAATTCCTGTAAACACATACTGTCCCTGTACTTTCTCTGAGGACTGTCTTGATCATTCCCCGAATAATAAATAACCTAGACTGCCTTTGGCCAGGCATATCCCGCCAATTGGCAGCTCTGTATTTCTCCCCCCCCCCCCCACTTGCCAACTTCTATACGCAAGTGGCTTTTTGTTGTCCCTACGAGGGATCTTGCAATCATCAGTACAAATGCGTCTCTCGCCACAGGGACCTCCTCACAATTTTTAAAACTCACGATGCTTTCACGGTGCACGAGACAAGGCAAATTAGCGCCTGACTGGGGGCTGAAGGGGGAGATAAAGTGTTCGAATATATTTAAGAATTCCAAGGATTGCAAATTTGGGAACATTGGCGTAACTTGAAATTTTGAACTTGGTATTTGCAAAAGTTCCTGACTGTGGCTCATAACTGAACGGTGTAATGCGCTCAGTTTGGTACACTTGTACGCATGTAAATTGTTGGATAACTTGTAATATGAGTGAAATATTGAAAAAGAAAGCCTGAGCAGTTTTTCGGCGTAACGATTTTGAAAGATAAGTGCCTGCCCGTTTGTAAATGGGATACAAATATTTTTACTGCATTGGCCATTCGACGAGTGGACTTATCCTCGCATTCAGTCGTTGCCGGCTAATTTATATGTTCAAAGCGGCAACAATTTTATGTACATGTATCTCGATTATTTATTTAGTTTTTAGGTGCTCGAGAAGGTTTGCCTTCTCGTTAAAGTTAACTGGAGTTATTGATAGTTGAAAAGAGATAAATATTTAATCATCTACCATTTGCAACCTTCTAGCCTAGTTTGTAATGATGAGTTTGTAGCTTAAAAAGTATCAACGATAGTTATTACCGTTTGAAAGTGTTTCCACTCGACCTGGGGTGTTGGATCAAATGATGACCAGTTCTTTTTTCTTTGTTTAGCTCCAGATTGGTGGCTATTTTTAACTTAACTACTCTGTATTGTTTGTGAAAATGTTTTAAGTACACAGATCGTGCGAATTGGCATGGATAGTCAATCCACCTAAGAATTTGGCCGTTATCTCTGATGATGTCGAAAAAAAACTTGGGGTTCCTCTGGTAGCGATCTTGGTCAGCCTTATGAGCACAATATAGGCTATTTGAAAAAAATGGTATGGGGTCGTGCGTATGTTGATCATATAATCCCCTGCTTGGGTTTTGAGGCATAGTCGCTAAAACGAAATAGATCTGTGTAGGTGCCCCAATGTGAGTGAGCCAAATCAGTTCAAATTTGAGGATCTTTTCAATCAGCAGTCTTGGCCACTCGTCAAGTGACCCTCAACAGTGGGTTTTTGGAGGTATTTGCCGTGAAACAAGAGAAATATTTCTTGTAGTCGTACTCTATCGAAAATCCGCTACACCAATATCCATAATCTCAAAAAAGATTGCACAGGACCAGTACGTCCATCATTTAACGTTGAATCACTCTCTCATAGACTCCTATTTACCGGGGCGAATCAAACCCTTCCATTCAGCGGAAGCTCGTCCGGGGCAGTTGTGCTGACTGGACACCTCAAATGCCCTGATTCACCTGTGACTCTGTGAGACAGGTTGACTCCTTCAAAAATGAATGAAATCGAAATTGCATTATTCCGGCTTCGAGTGATGCTTACGACATAAAATTGCTTCATTATTTATCATTATGGAAACGCTTATTTATTAGTTTCACGATGAGGTTATAGGAAAATTCGGTGCAAACTAATTATAGTGATGAAAACACCACTTTTTTTTCTCTCAAAAACGACTCAGAACGATTTTGACGGACACGTTTGTGTGGACATTTATAAACAAGTTAATGAAATTATACAATTTTGACACAATAAATTATAAAAAATTGTGACGAAACTCGGTTGATAAAACTCTCTTATGAGTGTTCGGGAACAATCGTTCAGATAAGGAAGCACGTGCAGGTTCTTCCTCGTACATTTTATAAGCACTCAAGCTGCAGCCATACCACCGAACATTGGTAAACATTAGAGCAGCTTACCTTTATTTCATCTTGCTTTCTTTTGAACTAGCGCGTTACAAGTCAAAACTTTCCACAATCAAAATGTTACTAGGTGATTTAGTTATTGGAAAATTTTAAAAAACGGTCAATATTGCCAAAGGTGCTACATTTGGCACCAAGGACCACATCTTCGATAAGTTCGAGTGGCTGTAAGGCTGTCATTGATGAAAACCAGAAGAAGATTTTAATTTTTATTTATTTCATGATTTTTAAAATAAAATTTAATTATATAGCCCATTGACTGCCCAGAATCAAAATTAATATTCTTGTGAGGTTTGGTACAAAAAAATTTATCTACGTGAAGTAATACAGACCAGTAACAGAGTCGATTTTAACTGCTGATGATATCCCCTATAAGGAATACACAGTTCAGTATGGTTACTGTGTCAATTATAGGTATGTCCAGATCTTCATGGAGAGTGGTGCTCCTTACGTACCATTGTGCAATGCTGATTGACCAAAAAACTCGGTGCTGCCACTGCCAAGGCCACATGAGTATGTCCAGATGGGACAGACGAGGCTACTGTAGCCTAATACATGGTACATGTTGGTTTTATTAATAATATTTAATGTAATCCATCTAGGTTAAGGTTTTGTCCAGGTGAATGCCAAGGTAACGTATTGTAAGGTACTATGAACACGACGCGGTGCCAGGGTGTGCTTGCCTCCATTTGGCAAATCGAATTGCGGTGGTTTTGTCAGAATTCAACTTGATGCTCCAGTTTTGGCACCGTTCCCGTTTCATTTAGCTGTTGTTGAAGTTACTTCTGCCGGATTGACTGATGTCTCTTCTATTTTAAAAAATGTAGTCATCCGTGAACTGAGCTCGAGTCATCACTTTAAGTTCCTGTACATACAGAAGGAACATAAATGGGTCAAGCTAAGCTCACTTCCCTGGGCACATCAGTGGTGACTGGTTCAAGTCATTCTTGAAGGGCGAAAAACGTGCTCTGTCATCATTTCACCCTCCACACCACTTCGTCTCGGTTTATAAACACGCGTGTCGTTTTCTATTTAAGTTTATCATTATATTATCGTTTTGTTAATTTATGAAAGTTACGTAACTACACACAGTTACTTCCCGTCAAATTATAATTAAACATTGACACTGCAAAAAGTGACGCCATTTTAATCAGATGGTGGTGTATGTCAAATATTCATAAACCTATTTTGTGAATGCTTATTGACATTCGCGATCCTTTTTAAATAAACTTTTATGCACCGCCGACTGTGATTCGTGTTTCTTGCCAATTAAAAAAAAGTTGTATTTATTTGTCGTTCTGTATAATTTAACAATATTTTGTACTACATTTGTAATATATACACCTACAGAAATTATATGCGAACAATTCTGTGGCGTTAAATTATTTTATCTTGAATAATTAATTATTTACTACTTTAGTGGTGGAATTATTTTATTGTGTTGATAAAGAGTACGGTTGTCAAGTTGCTTTCCGTTGTAGTGTCTGAGATTATCTGCACTTTGATAGCTATAGTTCAAAATATCCTTCTGAAGTTTAAAATACCTAATTTGATAGCATGGGGTCAATTCCATTCAAAATTTTATTAGAATAACCAAAATGCGGCGTAAATTACATGGAAATAACATTTTTTTGATGGTTTTGGCAACAGGAGGAGAACTCTTGTACAATTATATAATGTTCATGTATCAACGAATGCAGTTTTTAAAGTCTTTAATAAACAGTACGTTTTACAAATTGTAAAGTTGTTGTTAGTTTATCCTATGTTGTTTACTTTAGTTCCTATGTTTAAGCTTATATTCTACATACTCTTCGTTGCACATGTAGTATCAAGTATCTAGATGGCTCATGCGACATTTATCATCGCATACGCATTACTTTGGCTCTGCTGTAAAACACGAAGTTGGTGACACGAAATGAGCGTCCATTTCGAATGCTGTAAATGACTTATTAGGTATACTTTATAAATAATTTGTCAAATGCTTGTACACCGTTTTCCTGGAATCTACGAGAAAATGTGACAAAATTAGAAATTACGAGATTGTGAGCGTACGAGGTGTTGAAGAGTAGACATCTCATTTCTAGTTACTTAAATGGACCGAAAGAAATCTTTGCAATTAATAGTTATCCACCTAGAAGACAGTAAGCGTTGAAGTAAACCTTGTTTAAAAAGTTTTGTTAGTTCGTGGAAAAAATCTTGATGGCCTGAATCATAAGGTAGTGTGGGATGTACGCGTTCTAGAAAAACCAAATACTCTCAATGAACTTATCCACCGTTTGCTTGCCAGCTTCCTTAGCCTACTAGCAAAGCGGGTTTCTTGTTCGTCATTCCTCGATACCAATTGCTGGATAATCGTCATTGTCCAGCTTTTTGTCTTTTTTCCTCCTTGCAATCTCTGATGTCTGATGCAACCTCTTGAAAACCTAATAACTCAGCCACAACGATGCTCTTGTGAAAACTAACTTAGCTTCTTTCTCCATCATAATTCGTGTGAGAGATGACTATATCTCTGAAATGTGTTACATGTTTGTAGTTATGAGCTTGGGTTAGCATTTTCTGAACAATTAAGAACTGTAATTCGATTTGTAACTCATTCGGGACAAGTCAACTACAACGATGTTGCTTTTACATTGAAACAAGAGCTCATTCGTCAGAACTTGTCCAACCCTCGTATTTGCCACGTTCATTCCCAAAATATAAGTCTCCACGCAGGTCGTAGTAATTCGCTTCGGTGCTTTTGATAGCTCGTTATGTCCATTAAACTGTATCAACACTATACCGGCTCCACATGAGCGTCTGGCACCTTTCATTAGCATCAAAATACGCGTTTTAAAAAATAACTTCGACGCCTCTTTGATTTTGTTTTGTTTGATCTTTAAATTATCAACTATAATTTGATTTTGATTATGGATGTGCGCTATACGCTGGAAGTAATGACAGGTAGCGTGAAATAATGCTGCTACGTGTTTATTTTTCACACTGGCAGCAAAATAAATTGTAACCCTTTGAAGTAGACGCTCATTTTCTGTCCTTTTCGGCCATCAAACCGCTCTAATACAGTTTTGAAAGAAATTAACTATAAAATATCAAGAACATGAGTCATGTAATAACATTGTGTAGCATTGAGTATGAAGTACTTTATGGTTTATATAAAATGTTTTGTTACATAGTATCGTTTGTACTCGTAGCCATTAGAACAATTCCTTAATTAGGTTTGTATTTATCACTCAATTTCTTGATTAAGAATGCAATAGTATGTGTGGCTGATATTATTCAGGAAGGACGAATAAGATTCGTGAAGAGCATTGAAGTAGTCTCGTATGATAAGAAGCAGATCTGTGTGTAAAATTGTTGCTTCGCAAATATTCTTAGTTGTTTTTGAGGGTGCATATGTGAATATTGGTTTTCATTAGTGTAGAAATTTTGCGAATTTCGCTCATTATTCGTATTCATTAGGGAGAAATAGGCAGGCTTCACGTTTTTACCTTTTTTTTGCTTTAGATACTGTCGATGAACACAAAACTTCGAACTCTGTTCTGTAAAGAACGTTTCAGTCCACATCTTTTTAGTTTTACTATTTAAAAAAAAGAATAAAAGTTATGTAACATAAATCCCCCTTCCCTCACCATCAATCAATAAAACCAGTGGAAAACGCCTAACCGTTTTTATTTTGGATAGTTTCAGAGAACAGTCGTGCGGAAACCGCGAGAGAAGTCCACAATTAGGACAAGATCGCTGTTTTTTTACTTTCCTTAGACCTACTGAGTAGGAACAAAAGTTATGTAATCCGCTGAAAATAAAGTTTTGAGCTTTCTTCGGATCTTTTTCAAGGGCTTCTGAGCCAGAAAAACGCCATCAATGAATGCAATGGAGAGAAAACGGCTGACTCAAATTTGTTGAAATAAATATTAAAAATCGGTCTAAAATCAAATATAGTATAGCGATCAAAACACCATTTTTTTTTCTAAAAAACGTCTAACGATTTTAATTTTTTCTTTGATTTTCCGTTCTAAATAACACGACAGTGCCATAAAATTCTCATTTAGAGCAGCACAATAAGTTATCAAACATTTCGAAGAAAATCGATTTAAGTGGAGTATAAATCCCACAAATGTGATACTAGCGTTCTCAAAAAAATCATAGCGGTAGTCCAATAAAATACGATGAGTGTTTAGCAACGTTCGTCAGGTGATTGAGGGCAACACTAACCAACACGGGCAACGCGGTTTCACTTACTACAATTGCTCACAGTTTTTACCCGATAAATCCGAGTAAGTAAACACGACCCTTCTCACAAAAACCGTGTTGAGAGTAATGAATCATCAGTGCACTGATTTCTCAATAAATTACCGCGACATTAATAGCAATTCCGAAACCGCATGCGCCACCAGTAGAACGTTGAACGTTTCTCAAAAACAGATTGTGTTTGTTATTAATCCAGTGTGAATACACTAAGGGTAGAGGAAAATTGCTTAATGCGTCAGACTAGATCAGCAGTTCCCTCATAAATCTAGCAATCAGTTTTTGCAAAATGTTGATTGTGTTGCATCGTACTTACAGAATGGTTACGAAAATTATCAAACAGGAGCAACTCACAAAATTACAAAATGTACTTTACTTAACTGCATTGTCGTTGTGCTGCAGGATGTGAATAAAAGAGGAATATTGAAAAATGGGAGGCTTCTGTTGATATTTAGTAATCACTCCCGAATTGCACTGTGAACAGAAACATGATTTTATAAATGAATTTTTGTTTTTGGAGGAACCTCTTGCAATAAGCTTCTAAGTTTGTTACAGTTAGTTTCGTGTTCTTTCTTTTAAATGGTTTTGTCTTTAAATAAACCCTCCTATATGACACGTTTGTTCCGCGTGCTTCAAATGGAGGATGCGCCTTATTTTGGCGTCTAACAATAATAGCAAACGAACTGAAAAAGAACGCGTTCAATCGGTTCAGCAACTATTTTACTAACTTGACTTCGGAATTTCTTATAATTACTGTGTACTTAGGAAGTATGCGCGATTATTGCAAACCACCGCGCTTTTCTTATGTTTTGAGACAAGACAAGGGGCAGTATCGAGTGAATTAATGTAGTTTTCAAGGCCAGGCCTAGGATTTCCGCATGAAAATCTAACGTCAGCAGAATCGTGAGTGAAGGAGCCTGACTGTTATAAGCTCTGTCCTCGCTAAGTATGATTATTGAATCGCGGGTCACTGTTACGTTTCTCGATTAAAAGGAGGGGAAAAGTAATTCAGCTGTGAAATGCCCTCTGGGCCTGCTGGCACTCCACGATCCTTATTTACTAGTTCTCAATTCCTGATAGCACGTATAACTTGCTACCTCCTTAACCTGAATGAGTGCACCAGGAACAACTTTCCTTAACCCTGTTGTGCTAGAATAAAATATTCACTAGCCCACCTGCTCAGTAAGCCTCAGAATACTATTTCCTAATTTATAGAAAGGAAAAAGCGAAAGAAAAGGTGGCAGCTTGGTTTGGAAAAAGCGAAGGTGTGCTGTTGCTAGTAGCAATAAGAGGGCCTGTACTCTGACTCCAGACTCATCAAAAGCTGCTGCAGTCAAGGTTAGTTGTACATCACCACAGTCCACTAAGGTGTGATGATAAGCTACCCTTGAACAATTCAGCAATTGTACGTCCACCAATATAACACAAGTGAACGCCCTAGCTTTTTCAGAACCTTTCTAGCTCTAGTTTTACTTCACACGTTTTACCGCTCTTACGACATACCTAAAGCTCCATGATTCAAATTCATTGTCTAAACTACTGAAATATGCTTTACTTGTAGGGAAAAAGCGTGGAAAAGTGCCATTTCCAATGTTCCAACGTGAGTGGACGTCTGTTGAGCTTAGCAGTTGCTGCTCGTCACTTAACGAATATTTTTCTTTGTGAAAGTGACTAAAATGCCCACGATAGTACGATGTGTGAAGTTGTTCAGTTATTGTGCTCTGAAGTTACAGCATAGTATAAAATTTAAATTACAGAAGCTCAGTTCAATTGTTGCTGAGCAGTTTGGAGTCATCTTAGGTGATAGCTCCTGTTATTCGAGGCACTTTATTACCGCACTGTGCGTAATTTGGAGTCACCAGCCGCCAGTTTGTATTATTTAATGTGGAAGCACTGTTTCCACATTTCAAAACAGCTCTGTACGTACACTCACTAATGTCACTGTAGGGAGTTACGTTTGTAACCAATTTTTGACACTTTAGGGGTGTCAGTGACATTTCTGTTCGCATTATATTTTAGTGTTGTAGCTTGTTCCATTTTCAACCTGATTTTTAAGCGTCAAAGAAATGTGGTGTACGCAGATACTAAAACATAAGAACTCAGAATTAATCATGAATGCGTAAATTTTTGTTGAAATAAAACAGTTTTATTCCGTAAATTCTCTCCAAATTTAACCTTGAAGTATTTTCTTCCCAATTCCTGACAACGATCAACGAACTATCAGTTTATTCTAAAGTGTTAGTGTGTTTATGTACATGTTCAAACACATTTTATGTAAGTTATGTTCTCAGTTTCGATGAACAAGTTAAAAAAAAAAATTGATTCCAAGAAAGCAATAGAAGTATGATTCAGAATGAAATGATAGGTGCAATATGTGCGAGGTAACACGTCAAGAAATCCCTGATGTGGACTGAGTAATACTGGGGAGGCAAGAGGTGTGAAGTTGAAGACAACCGGCGAAAGTTAGATGTGTTGACCGAGCCTCTCTCCTGGAGCAGCGAGACGTAGTTTGATCTGAATCGTGAGAATTTCTGCTTATGCATTCCCTTTTCCTATCAATTACGCCTTCATAACTTATATATACGAACGTATGAGTGGTCAATGGCAAAAAGTATCTTTTTGTCGGAGGAATTCTGCCGTGGTGTGTTGGGAAGAAGGATACTTGGTTCCTTGGCTCCTGATGTGGCAGAGGTCTCGATGGCAAGGCGTGGAGTGTGACCGAAGTGAGGAGTACGAGTGGGAAACAAGGGGTTTGAGGAAAAAGCCGCCTCAACTTGAAAAGGGTGGCGTCTTTTGGTCAGGAAGGTGAGGAACTAGTGTTGAAACGGAATGAAATGCCTTTAGGCTGAGGTGAACTTGCTTTCAGGTTAGTTTCTCGCAGTTTCACCCAGTAGCACTTAACAGTAGTAAAACTGGAGATCTGCTCCGCTTGAACCGTTTTAGGGTATTAACTTCCCGGGTACTGTACCTCCGCAACAGTCTAAACGACGTAATCTCTAGAATAATATTGACAAATTCTTCAACGGTTCTTACTTCAAATTCCCAGTTGTCAGGGAGTTCTGGTTCAGCATTGATTGATCCATGTCTGAACAATAGGAACCGCCGAGGCTGTTCTGTCAAATCATCAAGTAGTTAGTAGTAGTTTGTTTGGTAAATTTCTCATGTCATGTCAATCTCTCAATGTATTCGGCTGATATTTAAAAAAAATGTCTTCAGGCCTTTTAACAACGCTGCAAATTATTACGCAACACCTCTGACATCTATTCTCACACCTCTGAGAACCATACAATTCGATTCGGCATCGAAAAATACCAGTAAACCATACTAAACATTACATGCCTACAACGGAACCAACAATATTGCATATTGCTGGCGTCGGTAGGCAATTGGCTCAACGTATCAATTCGAACTGACGTGTGGGTTGGTGTGAGGCGATGAAACAATTACTTTCGCTGTACTGTCACTCGAGTTGTTTTAATTAGCAGAATTTGACTCTATAATAACTGTTAAAAGTTCTTCGGGGGAAATCCCTCCTTTTTGTGTTCAAGTAGCTTGGTGGACAGTATCACCATGAAGCGCGAAAGTACCCTGAAATAACAATTATCACGAGGGTGGGTAATTATACTAGAATTTCTATATTTCCCTTGTAATGGGAAATTAGAGACCACTCGTGTGATTCTGATCGCTAGACGGATCACCCTCAACCGGCGAGCTCCTGGAAAAAGAATACACTAGGAAAAATATAAACGGAATGAGGAAGTGAGAGAAGACTAAGGAAGGCCTAGGGAAGTTTCCCTAGCTCTTCGATTGGCGCCAACGCTTTTAAGAATAGCCACAGTTGATTGTAAGCAGACACGGAAGGGTTTTTTGACAAGGTAACTGAACCTGTTGCACTTTTCACATTGAAAAAGGGGTGAAAAGGAAAGGGGTATAAAACGGCTCTTGTTTCCGAAGAAAGTTGGATGAGAATGAGCCAAAAAATTGGTAGAAAAGGAACAATCGGAGATGGAAAGGAAAACTGTTGAGGAAAGGGATGGGGAGAGGCGATCAGATGACCGTCCACCCTCTTTCTATAGTCAAAATAAACGGGGTTTTATCCGAAATTGAACAATAACTAATTTCACTGTTTATGATCTATACGCAGTCTTACACCTGTGAAACTCATTCCAATCGACCTAGGATCTAAAAATACCAAACACGGAGTATTTGCTATAAAACTGCCAAAATTGGGGTTTTGTTAGTTTTTCAAAACTAATTTTAGCCCATAACTACCATGGGCTCCGGCCGAGCATGCAGGCATAACTAGACACCATATGTGATTTTTGTGCGAAAGAAGGGATTTTTCAAGCCTACGTTAAGGGCATTTGGCACGGTTTGGAATCCGTGATGCTTTGAAACGTAAAGTATCAAATTAGGGTTATTATTCAGTATATTAGCTATTATCAGCTATATTAGTTATTTTCTGAGTCCAGAAAACGCCATTTGTAAAAATGGTGTCTGTGAAAGCGATTCAAACAAAACTGCCAAACCAAATTGGCTCAAATTTGTTACTATAAATCACCATGTCCCAGTTTGTGAGCAAACAAGGTCCAAAACTAACTATAGTTATAGAGATCGAAACATACATTTTGTTTCTCAAAAAAGGTTGTAACGATTTTGATCAAATTTAGCTCTAAAAGGGACAAGAGGAAATGAAGGAAGTTTTTTTCTTATGAACTCCGCTGAAATGCAGTAGTGTCCAATCCAATAGCTATAGGATGAGCGTTTATAAACTCTCATGAGATATATGGGGGTCACTAAAGAAATTCCGGGATTTCAACAACCGCCGTGGCCCCTTCTACCGTTCTATAAGTTTTTATCCTATAACTCTGGAAAAGTGATTATTATCCTCTTCGTAAAAATCGTGTTTACAGCCTCATTCATTTACTGTGTCCCAATTGCTCAATAATAACCCGGGAATGAGTACGAGCCGCACAATAAATTCGGGAACTGTAAACGCTATCACTTTCTGCCGCCGTGAAGTGTTGTTTGATAAACGAATTGGTTAAGTAGAAAAAGCCATGAACATACGTGAATTGACGTAGAGCTAAGAGAAGTTGCGTGCTGCTATGCGCCATATATTTTTGGTTGCGCTCGTAAAATCAATTTTCCCTCCCATTTCGGTGGATTACATCAAAACTAATTTAGTGCATCCGATAAAATGCACGGACTCGTCCTAATCTGATATTTCCATAGCTTAATTTTCGTAAGTCGAGTTCATAAAATCAGTTTCTGGAGCGAGATCCCCCCCACCGTAAAATCAATTTTCCCTCCCATTTCGGTGGATTACATCAAAACTAATTTAGTGCATCCGATAAAATGCACGGACTCGTCCTAATCTGATATTTCCATAGCTTAATTTTCATAAGTCGAGTTCATAAAATCAGTTTCTGGAGCGAGATCCCCCCCACCGTTATTATTGTTAACTTGGTCTGAACAGCTAGCGTAACTTGTTGGTCTTTGAGTATGCCACTTTGTGATTAAGGGTATCGCAACATTCATGGGTAGTAATTATTCCGCATTCCACGTCGTCGTTTGTCCTTGGCAGAGCCAGGGTTGCGACTAACAAGCACACAAGTGATGAGACAGCTGTTGTCATGAAGCGTGGTTCTTAACAAATCTCTGGGTATCGGAAAGTAATCAAGGTTCAAAATAAAAAGCTATATTAGATTAGACTCGCAAACATATTTGAATAGTGAGTGGAACAGTTGGATAGAAATAAACAAAACGTAACGTAAAAAAGGATTAAATGTTCGTTTAACTCTTATTTAAACTTTTCGCCAATGAGTGGGATACATTTTTTGACTTTGCTCTGATCACCGCTGTAGGCCAACATTATCATTTCAGTGTGCTCTTTAGAAGGTAGGCCTTTGAAGGGTTCATCTATTTCGTACAGAAGAATTGATTCTTCTTTGAGTTTCTTCGACAGCTCCTTCAACCTGTTGTTCCTTTCAACGTCCCACGTTACGTCTTTGCCTTCGACTTTTTTTGTCCTTAGTTTCTTCAAATCTCCTTCAACTTCTTGATAAGCCTGTCGAAAGGATATTAATCAGTGAAAGGGTGTCAATGTTATCTCCAGATAGAACGTTTTGACAATATGGTAGGGCTTATGTTCATTTCATCAGTACATTCATGGTTCATATTGGTGTGGCTTGTCTACATAGCTATCAGAAGTTCATAGATCAAATTGCATTTTTTGATAGGTTCATCTTGTATGTTCGCCGTAATATGAGCTGCGAGAAAGAAAACTAGCCCTCTGGGAAGAATAGATAAAGCTTAAAAACGGAGACTAAATAGGAACTCTAGCCCTTACCACCACAGGTGGGTCTGTGAGGCACGTAGGGATATTTGTTTTACGAATGTTGGCAACCCTTCTCCTTCTCCCTTCAAGCATGACCTTTGTAAACGTCCTTCAGTCAATCATTAACAAGTGTACAGGTTGGATGTGTCTCCATCTTTCATTAATTACGTAACTAATCATATGTTTACAAAACTTAGGTGGTCTGTCAGGCACACATGTGGCTAGCACTACATTCCAAGTATGTGTCTGTCAGGCACACATGTGGCTTTTTACATTGGTAAGAAGCCGAAATGCCAGCCACTATTGTACCGGCACGAGTTTTACTAGGATTCTTCTGGCTTATTGTTATTATTATTATTGCGAACCCCACATACATTTCATCATATCAATAACATACACATGATGACAGATTGGGAAAGAGAAAAACGTGTTCACCGTGCCCTTACACTGAAAATCGGAAAACTGCATACATGTGTATAAAGTGTAAGAAACCGATTTGCTTGGAATGCTCACGCAAGGTATGCTTCTCTTGTGTTGTAGACGAAGTGAAATAGTGAAAAACTAAAACCTAAACTAAACTTGTGATTTTACTGAGGAATCAGTTGTGATCCCACTAGTCCCTACTTCGGTAGTGAAGATAATATAATATACTAATTTTAAATATATTTTTAGTTTCTTTAAAAATTTTGTTTTTCTTAAAAGTTTAACAAATTTGAGGTATTCTTCATTGATATTTGTTTTATTTTGTTTTTTACCCCGTAGATTGCCTAATTTGTGTCGAGTGCGTAGCTGTAAAATAAATAAAATTACATATATCTGAACAATATAATGGTATAAAAAGTAAAAAATAAAACAGTAGTAAGAATATGATTGAAAAAAATTGAAAAGATGAAAACACGTACTGTGCCTGAGAGGCACACATGTGGCCTTGACAGGAAAACTGGCACCTGTGGCGGTAAGGGCTAGAAATGAATCTGCAGTGGCAAACAACTGAAAGCAACAAACTGAATACCTCCAAAAATGTGAAATCTTCCATCCCATATTTTTCAGCCAGAGGTTTGCAGCCTTCAATAACCTCCAAATTGATGTATCCGAAATTTTCTTTATGCCTCTGGTTCGTCTTGTAGTCATCAATCCACGTTTCAAAAGTGTCGATAGCTTCAGTCAAATTGGTGCGCTTTTCTTTGTCTGTAGTTCTTTTGAATATTACTTTAGCTCGGTTGTACATTGAATTGATAATTTGATACTGGTATGTGATGTCTTTCCCTTCGAGGAGCCTGTAAATGAAATAATGAATCAAACAACTAGTTCGTTTTGGGTTTATTATTCATTCTGAATAATAACCCTATGTTTTCGGTCACGAAAATTTTTTTACAACCCCCCCTCAAAATTTGATACTTCACGTTTCAAGACTTGGAGATTCCAAATTTGCAATGTCCGTCCGCCGTCCGGGCCGCCTCCCGCTCGCTTGCCTCCCTTTTCGCCTCGGAACGGGTTCGCTTCGAGCGCCCCCGTTCCAATTTCCCCGACGGGGCAAAATGGGATGGGGGAGCACTAATACTCGGTCAAGCTGTTCATGAGAATAATAAACCATTGTGTAATAATTTGCAGGGTTTTTTCTTCAAAAACGGCTTAGACGATTTTGATTAAATTTGTTATAAGGATAGCTCTCAATGAGGAAATTATGCCATAAAATTCTCATCCGTGGGGAAGTGTCGAGAGGAGCACACTAAATTACTCAACTTTTCAACGAAAATCGTGTTTAACACAGTTTTACAACTACAATAGTTGCAAGCTCTTCAATGTTTATGATCTCTTGATCAAATACCTTCCCCCGAACGAAAACTTCGAGCCAGCAGACTGTTCCGATTATAGCGGCTTGTTGTCGGAATTTCTCTTTTCCATCTGGCCAAAAATGTCAGTTGGGGAATATATTTGAAAACGAGATCATGAACTGTGAAGAGCTAGCTAGCATACAAATTAGTTCATTCAACATTTGATAGATCGCGCGGAAATGTTAGAATCGGAAATTTCCAAATCTGAGTTTAAATTTGCGACACAACTTCCCATTGCGTGCCATTCGGCGAAGGTTTGAACTACTTTAGTTCATAAACCGTCTCATAAATCGCGCGGCTGAGGTTAAATCGTACGTTTCTCTGTAAAACTTTTTAAAAGTCGAGCGCGTAAAATCAGCTTCAGAGCTGTCAACTTTTTACTTTCCTTGGCTCTACGAAGTAGAAAGGAAAGTTATGTAATCGGCTGAAAAAAATTTTATGAGTCTTCTTCAGAACTTTACGTTTCAGACCCTCCTGAGTCCGAAAAACACTATTTGGGAAAATGGTCTGTGTGTGTGTATGTGTGTCTGTGAACGATTTTTAGAGAAAACCACCGTAACAAATCAGCTCAAACTTGATATCGCATCCGCAGGTCACCATGGGACGCCAAAATAAGGGTTTGAACAAAATCCACCGAAAGTTAACTATAGTTATCATAGTGATCAAAACACCAAATATATTTTTAATCAAAAACGGCTCTAACGATTTTGATTAAACTTCTTATATTGATAGCTCTCAATATGGCGATTATACCATAAAATTCCCATTTGTGGAAAAATGACGAGAGCAGCACAATAAATTACCAAAACTTTCGACGAAATTGATTTTAGCGCAGTTTTTAGAGAAAACCACCGTACCAAATCAGCTGAAACTTGATGTCTAGCCTACAGGTTACCATGGGACGCAAAAATGAGGGTATGGGCAGAATCCACCGAAAGTTAACTATAGCTATGATAGTAATCAAAACACCAATTTTTTTTCTCAAAAACAGTTCTAACGATTTTGATTAAATTTTTTATATTGATAGCTCTCAATAAGGCAATCACACAATAAAATTCCTATTTGTGGGAAAATGACGAGAGCAGCACAATAAAGTCGCCTAAGTTTAAATTTAAAGGGTTTAGAGCCCTTTTTTCTTTATGATTGTAGGAAAATATCCACAAATCATCCACATATACTGCTATAACGTAACGCTAGCTTAACATTTATTTTAAACTACACAAGTGCCGAATTTGGGTTGGTTCAGTTCAATACTTTCCTAGACAATGTTGAAATTTGATGTTCCAAATTCCGCAGGGCTGCTTTAGCCCATAGAAACTCTCATGCCACTTGCAAATTAAAATATCTGGTGCGTTGCAACACACAACTTTCCTTAGCTCCACGTCAATTCACTTTGTACATGCTAATTCTATTTAATCAATTCATTTATCACTCAGTTCCTTTGAACTTGGTCAAACAACACTTTACGGCAGCAGAAAGGGGTAGCGCTTACAGTTCCGGAATTTATTGTGCTGCTCGTACTCATTGCAGGACCATTATTGAGCAATTGGTACACAGATAATTAATGAGGCTGTAAACTCGATTTTTTAAAAAAAGGATAGTAATCACTTTTGCAGAGTTATTGGAAAATAACTGTTAGAACTGGTAGTAAGCGCAACGGCAGTAGTTGAAATTCAGGAATTTCTGGAGTGAGCCCCATGTATCTCATGAGCGTTTTTAAACACTCACCCTTTAGGTATTGGATTGGACTACAATACCAATGTTTTTTAACATTCTACAAGAATTCCAGCGGAGTTTATAAGGAAAAAACTGCGGGCAAAACGCTTTTGGTCGAAAATTTTGATAATTTATTGTGCCGCTCTCGTCATTTTCCCACGAATGAGAATTTTATAGTATCATTGCCTAATTAAGAGCTATCAATATAAAAAATGTAATTAAAATCGTTAGAGCCGTTTTTGAGAAAAAAAATATTTGGTGTTTTGATCACTATGATAACTATAGTTAACTTTCGGTGGATTTTGCCCATACCCTCATTATTGCGTCCCATAGTAACCTGTAGGCTGGAGATCAAATTTGAGGTGATTTGGCACGGTCATTTTCTCTTAAAGTCGTTCTCAGACACACTTTAGTGACACACACACACACAGACCATTTTCCCAAATAGTGTTTTTCGGACTCAGGAGGGTCTGAAACGTAAAGATCTGAAGAAAACTCAAAATTTTTTTTTCAGCCGATTACATAAGTTTCCTTTCTACTTCGTAGAGCCAAGGAAAGTAAAAACGTGGGTTAGCTGTCAAACTTTTCAGAATTTCAATTTAGTATCTACTGCAACGACGCCTCCGCGTTGCTTGAGGCGTGTGCCGGCAATGACGTTCTAAGCTCGAAGCGACTCTAGAGAAGGAAACAAGCGCCTGTTGGAGGTCGCTTTCGAATCAAAAGCGTCGCGTAATCGCCAGAAGAGGAGAGCGGTTTATTTTGGTAGATGACAACAGCTGAAGGCTTCGCCAGGTGAGAGGGGAGGACGGATCCAACTGCTCCTACGGCTAATACTCAGTTTATCCGCCCGCTTTCGAGTCTGCGCGGGTCAAGGTTTGTGATTGCCCTTGTTTGAAGGCTGTTGATTAGTACACGCGACAAGAATTAATTCGAAGACAATAACACTGTGTTAACACATGCAACCGCATCGTCGATTGAGAGTCACTCAGTATCCAGATTAACTTTAGAAACGATCTTAATATATTTACTAAATTCCATCTCAGAAGAATTAGAACCAAAACATAAACTCCTCTCCAGGCTGTAGGCAGTCACATATCACGTTTCACAAGATACCAAATCCAAGTGAGGGTTCCAAAGAGTTGAAAGCTATTCTTTCGTCAAAATTCACAAGCACCCTTCATAGGTGGTATACACGAATAATGCGTATTCACGCGTCTCACAGACCATTTGCTCAAATGGCGTTTTCAGACTCACAAAAGCCCTTGAAACTTATAAATCTGAAGACAATTCAGTTGTTGGAGTTTGAGTTTACTTCAGATCTTTACGATTAACGGGCTTCTGAGTCGGAAAAGTCGCATTTGGGAAAATGGTCTGTGTGTCTGCGAACGATTTTTAGAGAAAACGACCGCACCAAATCAGCTCAAACTTGATATCTAGCCCGCAGGTTACTATGGGACGCCAAAATAAGAATATGAACAAAATCCATCGAAAGTTAACTATAGTTATCATAGTGATCGAAACAACCAATATTTTTTTCTCAAAAACGGCAATAACGATTTTGATTAAATTTTTTATATTGATAGCTCCCAATATGACAGTTATACCATAAAATTCCCATCCGTGGGAAAATGACGAGAGCAGCACAATAAATTACCAACATTTTCGACGAAAATTTAGCGCGGTTTTTCTTATAACCTCCGCTGAAATGTTACTACAATGATAAAAAAAAAAAAAGGTGTAGTAGTCCAATCCAATACCTAAAGGGTGAACGTTTTAAAACGCTCATAAGATATAAGGGGGTCACTCCAGAAATTTCAATTACCGCCGTTTCGCTTACTACCACTTTTAAAAGTTTTTACTCAATAACTTTGCAAAAGTGATTACCCCTCTTCAAAAAGTCGTGTTGGCAGCCTCATTAATTCTCTGTGTATCAGTTGTTCAATAATGGTACTGGAATGAGTACGAGCAGCACAATAAATGATGAACGGTTTCGATCATTAATTTAATCGATTGTAGTGGAGTTTTTTCCTCATAAATCCCTCCCCTACGTTTTTAGAATCAGGGCGGCAGTACGATAAACTACATATACGATGACAGTTTAATAATGGCCATGAGATGATCTGGAGCAACCACAAAAATTCTGGACTGCACAAACTAACGTCGCGTTGTCGACTAACTTGTTTTCGCACTGTTTCCTTAATAATTTCAGAACTCTCGACGCGAACCTTTTGAGACAAAAACTCTTGTCGACTTTTAAACGAAGGTCGTGATATAAGTAGCACCAGCTGAATAAACTCTGGAGCTTCAAACGTCACCAGCTTGGACGTAGAATATTGTTTTACAAGTTCATATGGACTTAAGTGAAAAACAGATTGGATTAGTAGCTAGAGCGATAAAAATCGCAGAATATATATGCGCGGGGATGAGGAATGTTGTGTGAGGCGTCTAACCAGATATTTTCACACTCACCTCAAAGTCTCCAGAGCTTTTTCTTTATCTTTGAATCCGCCTCCTTGAAAGGAATTTTCATTCGCTTCAGACCCAAACAATTGGCCATTCCCCCAATGACTTTTCTTTTCACTTCTTTTTTCAGACGGAACCTTGGGCATCTGAAATTCAGTTAGAGGAAAAATATAAATATGTAATACAACCAAGTGTTACTACCAGAATTCAACGCAATAAACATGATCAGAGGAATTGAAGTGAGTGGAGTCTCTGAAGCAATACCTCGTGCGTGGAGCATTGAGCCGCATATGCGCTTGAAAAACGTATAATTCGCGAAAAGTTTAATTCATTTTGCGAACGGTGCATGGCAGTACAGCCTATTTTGGCAAAGCTTACGAGTAATTTGAAATGCGGGGAAAAAATTATTTCACCGAGTTCCATTATTTCTTTCAATAACCCTCCGAAATCAACCTCATATCTCGTTTGGTTTCGTGAAAGCTGGAGAGAGCATGTCACACTTTTTTTCGTTGTCCTAAAGGGTCAGTCCGGCGAAAAAATAGATTTCAGGAAAAACGTTTTGTGGAAAAACAGCGAAGAAAAAAAATCTGGTGCGACGCATCGTACAGATAGTTTACTAGAGTACCACTCTGATTGATAACGTATCTACTTAGTTCATTTTGAAATACTTATCTGCTGAGATACGTCTAGCCCTGAAGATGCTGAGTAAATTGAGCGAAACGTCAGCCTAGAGAAGCTGTTTGATTTATCGTGACTTACTCTCAAGAATTAACACCAGCATTATCATTAGTTATGAAAACTGAATGAGAGCTATGAAATAATCAAAACACCATTTCCCCTAAAAGGCCGTTCTTATAATTTTGATTAAATGTTTTGTATGAACAGTTCCAAAAAATATGGCATTTACTATAAAACTGTCATTTGCAGGAAAGTGACGAGGACAACACAATAAATTATTTAAGATTTTAGCTCATTTTTTTCCTAATAAATCCACTAGCAGACTAGCAGTCTCAGGAAAATCAGGAGTAGTCCAATAAATTACCGGGACGATACCGCGGCATTTCTCCAGGGTGGAGCCATGTCCAGAAGCCATACCTCACTAATCATCCGATTCCTCCATCCTTTTCTGACGGAGTACGACCTGAAGTAATCCGTCCGCGACCTCCCACCTCGACTCGTTCTCCAACATCCTACCGACGACCGTGGATGGCAGGAGTTTCTCAACTGCCTCCTGGTTCGGCCCACAAGGGACAGGCGAAGAACGTGCACGCTGTCCACAGTACCAGCAGAAGGGATCTTCTTTTTCCCCCATTCTGCAGAGGTAACTCTTAAAGTTCCCGTGCCCCGTCAAGAACTGGGTGAGGTCAAAATTTACTTACCTCTCTGTGCTTTCTTTCCGCCCAAGGGAATTGAATTACGCTTACTACCATTTCTCACAGGCTTACCTTACAATTCTGAAACAGCGAATAAAAAACTGTGTTTCCTCAATGACGATAAGCAGGAGCACCACAATAAATTCCGGAACTTAACACGCTGCCACTTGCAACGTAAAATGTCAAGTTGTATTTTACTGAGTTCTACCGAACTGATTAAACAATTGATTGGGTTAGTGACCGAATCCACGAAATTCGGCGAACGTACGAGCGGCTAAAGAACCCAAAGGTAGTATGATAAACAACTCGCCGATTTATCAAGTTATTTCCAGGAAATGTTAATAGACCGACGAATACGTTCCTCTTACTCGCACGCCAAAAGTCAACGCTGGTTTGTTTATTAAAATACTCGTGTCGAGGCAGGACGTACCTTGTTCTGTCGATGTCCTACGGAGTGGAGCTGCGCGGCGAATGAACTGACCCGCGAGAACTCAAGTTCGGACGCCTTCGGCACCACGCGACTGACCCAGTTGTTTGCGAGCAGTGGACGGGGGCGGCCTTCGAGCCCCACTTTACCCCTTTACTTGAAAATATATTAACGATCTCTTCCGAATTCCTGGGAACTCAATCATTTCTAGTCCCTTCGAGCCCTTACGTATTATATTAACCACACCGGCTCCATAAATATCTTTTATTCCACAACGCGATAAGTTGGTAAATTCACCGAACAAAACATCTCGTGATACCATTTACATTACGAGCCCCTCAAATTACCCTCAATTCGAGTAAAAATAATGGAAAATTGCGAAAAGACCGTTGAAAATTTGGAAAACTAAATTGGGAAATGATAGCGGGCTTAAAATAGTTGAGAAATCGATTTCTAAAACCATCCAAGAAACCCGCTTTTGGCGTAGTTTTTTCATTATAATCTCCGCTCAAATGCTATTATTCTCCGAACGAAGTACCTTTACGACGAGAGTTTAATAAAGCTCGTTAAATAACAAGGAGTAACTCCTAAAATTGCCTACAGTTTAAATTGTTACGGCGCCTAACTCCAGCTTCGCATTTTGAGCACTTCCAGTAGAGGCAAGAGAATAGAATAACGGCCAGATGAAAATCGAATGGTGCGAGCTACAGAAAACGCATTTTGTATTGTGTGTGCTATCGCTGCAATTCATTTCACACTGGATGTTGCGACTTCAAAAAATCGTGAAACTCTGGCTCACATGGCTGTGTCGATATTGCAACAGCCCAAGCACGAAAGCAATGTTTACCCTGTCTGATAAGCTCGAAAGCGAAGTTGAAGAACTGAACATTTTAAAATATCTGGTGCGTTGCAACACACAACTTTCCTTAGCACTACAACAATTCACTTTGTACATGGCTAATTCTATTTAATCAATTCATTTATCACTCAGTTAATTTGAACTTCGTCAAACAACGCTTTACGGCAGCAGGAAGCGGTAGCGCTTACAGTTCCAGATTTTATTGTGCTGCTCGTACTGATTGCAGGACCATTATTGAGCAATTGGTACACAGATCATTAATAAGGCTGTAAACAAGAATTTTTTGAAGAAGGATAGTAATTACTTTTCAGAGTTATTGGGTAAAAACATTTAGAACTGGTAGTAAGCGAAACGGCAGTAGTTGAAATTCTTGAATTTCTGGAGTGACGCCCATGTATCACATGAGCGTTTTTAAACACTCACCCTTTAGGTATTAGATTGGACTACAATACCAATTTTTTTAACATTCTACAAAAATTCCAGCGGAGTTTATAAGGAAAAAACTGCGCTAAAAACGCTTTTCGTCGAAAATTTTGATAATTTATTGTGCTGCTCTCGTCATTTTCCCACGAATGGAAATTTCATGGTATAATTGCCTTATTGAGAGCTATCTATATAAAAAATTTAATCAAAATCGTTTGAGCCGTTTTTGACAAAAAAAATTTGGTATTTTGATCACTATGATAACTATAGTTAAATTTCGGTGGATTTTGCCCATACCCTTATTTTGGCGTCTCATGGTAACCTGTAGGCTAGACATCATTTTACAGCTGATTTGGTTCGGTTGTTTTCTCTAAAAACCGCGCTAAAATCGATTTCGTCGAAAGTTTTGGTAATTTATTGCGCTGCTCTCGTCATTTTCCCGTATATGGGAATTTTATGGTATAGTTGACATATTAGGAGCTAGCAATATAAAAAATTTAATCAAAATCGTTGGAGCCGTTTTTGAGAAAAAAAATATTTGGTGTTTTGATCACTATGATAACTATAGTTAGCTTTCGGTGGATTTTGTTCAAACCCTTATTTTGGCGTCCCATGGTGACCTGCGGGCGAGATATCAAGTTTGAGCTGATTTGGTACGGTGGTTTTCTCTAAAAATCGTTCACAGACACACATACACACACACACAGACCATTTTCCCAAATAGTGTTTTTTTCGGACTCAGGAGGGTCTGAAACGTAAAGATCTGAAGAGAACTCAAAATTTTTTTTTCAGCCGATTACTTAACTTTCCTTTCTACTTCGTAGAGCCAAGGAAAGTAAAAATCGTGAAACTCTGGCTCACAGGGCTGTGTCGATATTGCAACAGCCCAAACACGAAAGCAATAATATTTACCCTGTCTGATAAGCTTGAAAGCGAAGTTGAAGAACTGAACATTTTAAAAAACATGAAACTTCAGAAACGGAAAATATTACGCGAAAACGAAAGGTAAGCAATAGCCGAAAAATAATATTCTCTTACAAGGTACTTCCAGAAACGTAGCGAAAGTACGCATTGTTAGTCAAGTACTGAGCATGAGATAAAATATCTGGTGCGTAGCAACACACAATTTTCAGCACTAAAAAATTCGACTATACCTTCGTGCAACGCATTTTTACACGGACATTTATAGAGAACAAAATGTGGGTACTATTAGTTTAGAATACTCCGTAAGTTGTTTCCGCACTAATGGTCGTTTTTCAGCTAGTTGGAAAAGCGATAAATATTCGACAAATCTCGTTTTCCGAGTTATCATGGCTTCCATCTCCATTCAACACATAGATACAGAAATAATTAATTATTAAGGACAAAAGGTGCATAAAGGTTGCTAACAGACATTCCGAAAGATCGATCAAATCATCCGAAGCAGTTACTCTGGAAATGTTTAAAAACTTTCGACATTGGTTTTTATCTGTCAGAGGAACATTTATGGAATGTTCAATATACTGGAGAACAATATATAGGACAACAATATACTTGAAACTCATCCCGTGAGTTTGGTGACAATCGCTGAAGCCGACAAAACTTATTTTACACCTACTAAACGGTGCCAAAGCTTTCCATGCGAGTTTATAATCCTCTTCAAACTTCATCGGAGCAGCATTATCAGTTAATGAGAGAGTAACATTTTTCCATAGATGATAAATCGGATTTTCGATCAACAAATGACGTGAAAGTGGCTCGGAAGAGAGGCGTGAGGCAAATTGGAAGAGATGCGCATTTCACTCGAACTAGCATTGGAAGGAGGAAGCGGATTAGTAAGAGCAAGCCAGAGGCTCTCTTGCTTGAGGACGCTTTCAGATGCAATGTTGGTCTTTCGATACTATCGTTTGGTGTTTTTAGAAGTTCCAAATTCTCCTTCTTCGGTAAAAGAACATCACACTGATCAACTACATTCTCCCTAAACTAGCTTGCGCCTTAGAAACTATTTTGCCAACTGATAAAAGCAGTTCCATTTCTGACAGTGTGAATTTATGATTCATGAGAAAACAATAATTAAATTTGAGATTAGTTTAATTTACAAAAGCCGCGTTCTGCTTTCAAAATATACTGAGCTTGGGAGAGGGTTTGACAAACTAATGCCAACTATTTTCACCACTCTAATTTTTTACTTTCCGCTACCCGAAGGGAAGGGAAGTATAGTAATCGGGTCAAAAAAAAAATTGGGTTTTCTTCAGATCTTTACGTTTTGAGGCCTACTGAGTCTAAAAAACCTAATTTCGGCGCGTGGTCCGTGTGTGGGTATGTGCGTGTGTGTGTGTCTGTAGTGCGATTTGCGGGAGAACGGCTTATCCGATTGAGCTGGTTCTTTTTTTGTTTTGTTCGTTATTTTTTGTAGACCTCAAAATAAGGTTATGGACAATTTCAGCGTCGGGAAGGGGGGTGGGGGACAAAAAGGTACCAAAAACTAGAGTTTTTCGCATTTTTCTCGAAAACGGCTGTAACGATTTTGATTAAACTTTCAAATTATCTTTTACTGGTTAATACCTAACTTTTCTTCTCCATACATTTCTCCATGAAAATACGGTGAACGGAGATATAGGCATATGAAGCAAAAATAGGTTTTTTTACGCTTTTTGGCAAAACGATTTCAGCGATTTTCACCAAACTCACAGGGTGTTTTCAAATAGTTAATACCTACATATTCTTCTCAATAAATGTTCCTCTGACAGTCCATTGAACAGAGATAAAAATGGAAATGTGTCGAAAATAACGTTTTTTAGAACATTTACGTAAATTTCAGGGTAACTTCTTCACCAGATGTGATAAATCTTAACGGAGTGTCTTTTATTTACCCATACCAACATTTCGTTTTCAATAATTATTTCTGTATATATGTGTTGAACGGAGATATAAGCCAAGTTAACTCAGAAAAGGAGATTTGTCGAATATTAATTTATCGGTATTCCAATTTTCTCAAAAACAGCTCTAACGATTTCGATCAAACTCTCGTAGTACTCTCAGCTAACTAGTACGTACATTTTGTTCACAGAAGATATCGCACCCGCATATGTAGCTGGTGTTCTAACTTACGGGGGTGGCGGAAAGTTGTGTGTTGCTACGCACCAGATATTTTTTTCTCCCGATGGCATACAGGTAAAGTTCCTTTCTTACTGCGGCCACGCATGGGCCTATTGTGACACTGACCCTTTCTTAATAGAAGGCGTCGTACATAACCACCCCCCTTAGGAAGCCGAGTATCCTTCACCGCGATTCCGCTATGATTTAGGGTTCAATAGACCCCTGAGCAAAGTATTCTAAGTGCTTGTCTGCCAAGCAGGGCATTCACATAGCATGTGCTCTGCCGTATCGTCCTCCTCACCGAAAATTCTGCATTCCACCGCCTCTGACATGCCCATCTTGTTCAGGTGATATCACCACTCAGATTTAAAAAAAAACAAAAACGCTGCAAATGGTTACACAACGATTTGTTATTCTCTTGCACAGCATGTGTGTGCCCTATCCTATTAAATCCAACGTCAACAAATATTAATTTTTATTTAGCACTTCCAATACCACTCCAACCAGCATCGTGGTTGGAAATCTAATAAACGATATAAAACATGACCAATACAATGGAAAAACGTTTTCCGTACGTACAATGACGTTTTCTATGCGACGATAACCATTGCAGTTAAACTGACGTGCAGACGTGAGAGGAAATGAGCGCGGACCAGGCCTTCATTGACCCGTGAGTTCCTTCAACTTCTAGAATTCAGCTTTATTGTGATTTCACTGTTGCCCATCTAGACGCAGTCTTGCATCATTCAGTCTGGTCCTATTCGACTCAGCATCAACAAATACCTAGGAAATACCGAACACGACGTAAACACAATAAAACTGCCAACATTTCTTTTTGGGCTAATTTTTTAACCATTTTTTGTCCATAACAACCACGGGCATCGTCCAATTGTAATTACAAGCAGGCGAAAACTAGATACCAAACGGGATTTTTGTACGAAAGAACGGATTTTTTAGACAGGCAAAATAAGTCCTGGATGATGGAAATATGCCTTGAAACGTTAACTATCAAATTTTGAGAATGAATAATAAACTAACACTAGATTTACGTTGGTAATATATTAGCAATAGAAACGATTCTAATAAACTAGCTTATTGATGAATGAAAAAGAACGTTCTGACCAAGCAGTGGCGAAGAGTAGGATGAAAAGATAAGTGAGGGCGACGTCGTGGATCCTCGTGATGGATGGAACAAAACTTAGTCCTGTACTAATTTTCCAGATTTCCAAATGTGCTCTGAAATTCACTTCGACGACTTTGAACTATTCAGTCAACTTTAAGCGGTATCAAGAAGGGTGAGCTCTGGGTTAGCGGCTAAGTGGCTACCAATCAAGAAGTGCCCAGGGTCTGCAGAAAGGGCGGAATTGGGAACAGCGTCGGTAAAAGCAAAGGCAATATATCGATATATCACGACCGAGGTCAGGTTATCGATATGCCCAACATCGTAGGCTCTGGCGCCATGTTTGAAATTAGAAATAACGACATTTGTGTACTTACAGGTTCTAGGAAGTCCCTGACGAAGAACTGCCAGATGCTTCCTCTCCCCCACCATTCACTTTGTACACCTGTACCACATCCTTCAGAAATGCTCTCGTTAGATCATCACAGTCACTTCTCGTCCTTCTCCAAATTTATTCGAAGAGGTACGAATCAAAATGATCTGTGACCGATCTAGAGGGAATCCCTGGCTTGATAGCGGCCCAAGTTCCCTCGATCGAATTTGTGTGGGCCTCTGTTGCCGGGTCCTTGAAAAACAAGGAATGGTCAAACAACCCCCTCAACTACGGTGATTGTTCTTTCTCATTCTGTTATCGCTCTCACTCTTTCTCCGAGTTCATTGCAGTCTCCGAGTCTCTTCCCCGCCAACTGCGCCAGTGACACTCATTACAACCTACCAAAATGAGGGGAGTAATAAGGATTGGCTCCATGAAGTTCTATTATTTTTTTCGTTGAACGATTCCGTCTAAATCTTTCAGTTCCCAGTAGGCACCTTTAAAATTCGAACCACACTCAGAATAAATGCCCGGATGTAACATAAAACGTGACGATGCGTAAGAATCGTATTTTGACACATGAGGAACAAAAACGGCACTTTATTCCGGCCCAAAACAACACTATTTGCCCTTTGAGTTGAGGAAAGTAGAAGGAAAATTGGGCATAGTAGATTTTAATGGTATAATAAAGAGGAAAACACTTTTTCCAGCAGATTACACACAGTAACGAATTCATAAATTACAAAAGCTCAGCAACAAATCATTAAAAGGCACCAGCTTTCACCTCCAAATGTTGGGAATCAATAACAAATAAAACGTGATGCGTCACAATAACAACCGAATAAAACGTTTCAAATCATCAAGGATTCAAGGAGAAGTTATAGACATGTAAGGAGAATTGAAGGTTACATTTACATTCCATTAATAAAAATATAATACATTAACGTTTCGTTCGTACAACAAAAATAAAATATGAGATTGTTTCCAACTTACAAAAATATTGTTAGGCGACTTTTTGCCCAACAGGAGAACAACAACGTAGAGTTAAGCACGCAGTGTAGGTTATGACATGAGCAGATGGAAGTACACGCTTGACGAAGGGGTTACCCGTTGACCACAGTGCACTTGGCTAAAAGGGACACGTGGCACTGATCGCACAGCCGGACTGGTTTTGTCGAAGGAGGAATCGGAAGAAAGTTGTCTGAACAGGAGTGGCAAAAGATTTCTCCGCAGTTCCGACAATGGTGCTGTAAAACGTGAATAGAGTACAAATTAGTATTTTTTCGCAAGCATTTAATTTGTACAGCTAACAAAGTTAAATAAAGTCCCCTTTCACTATTTCACCACCATGGCCTGAAGTTCTTTAGTGTGAGCCGTAGGTGTCTCATTAGGCCAAACTCAACTTCCTGAGAAAGGCCAGATACCTCCAAGACTCTTTTTGGATGTTTAACTCGAGTAGTTGTGCCCTCTATCAAGTTTCTAGCACTGGGCCTGGACTAGGAAGGGCGTTTCCTCAGTTATAGCGTATCACTTCAACCAGGGGTATCACTTATAACATACAATTGTTTGTTGATTTTGAAGTGCCCAGGCAATGATTTCCACTTACTCCCTCAGGTAAACGTTAAAAGGCTGGGTCTTATCTCATGTCTTGAAAGAAATAATCATTAGCCTTGCTCCGCTGGAGTTCCAGTCTGATGCATCTTCTTGACGTATTCTTTCTGTTTTTTCCTTAGCCCCCCACGACTACCAGCAATTTTCTACACTCTAGCAACTATTAAGTCTGTATTTACTCAGTTTATAACAACGTTATAAACTGATGGCGCCTCAAGGTTCTGGAATTTAATATGTTGCTCCTACTCATGCCACAACTGTTATTAAGCAATCAGTGTACAGGAGGTTCATGAGACTGTCAACATGATTAGGGCTGGTTAGGGCCCTAAACAACAGGTTGGCAGTCTCAGCTAGGGATTTTTGGTTGACCAGCCCAACATCCTTAACGTACGCCATGTAGGAATGACCTCACACTTGACAATGACGGCGATTTTGTCGAACTTATTCAGTTACCATGTTACATAATCCTTATTATGCGTATTTATTACCATAAGTGACAGAAAAGGGCGTGTGAAAAAGTTGGGGAGTCTACATCAAGGTCAAAAGATGGCCCATTCTTCCCCTGAAGCGCTTGTACGGGCCATTGTAGCTCTGCAGTCTTGGAATGAAAGGGATCTTCCAAATAGAACATCTTGACGCTCATATGGAGAATTTCGTTGTGTTTACATATTGTTTACATTACCTTATTCAACTTCCATCCTGGTTGTTCAGCAATTCAGTGTGATCCTCTGAGTGTTGACTAGCTATACGAAATTATCGTGAAACTTGTGGATATCGTGAGATAGAAATATATTATCGGTTATATGAACCACATGTTGTAACTTCACTAAAGTGGTGTTGTTGGAAGTTGAACTAATTGTGCAGTGGTTCAAAGGGAGGGTTCCATCCACGACGAGCTCGGTTTGAAGACCAAAGCTGTAATAGCGTTGAGTTGTTTGGATCTAGCAATTTCTTGACTCATCTTTTCCCTCTCTTCTCTTTCCTTCTTCAGTCGCTCCAACTCCATCATCTTCATTTGATAAAACGACTTCGGGGCCTTGGAATTCGCGCGAGTTCGTTTCGCCACTTTATCACATTTCCCTCGCTCAATGATTCGACGGCAAGCAGCGTACACAACACTCGTCACAAAAACCACGACAGGGAAAGCGGCGAAGCTCAAGAATTCGTCGTAGCGAATTGACGTTTTGGGAGCGACCAAACGTTGCCCATCGGCTTCGAAAATTTCGCATTTAAATATTTTGTTCTCTCGAAAAAACTCTCGGAAATACGAGCAGTTGACGAAAATTCCGCAGTTGAAGGGCCCGACGACGAGAGGCAAAGTTGTGTTATTGACAATGGCCGAGTACTGGAGGCAAGGCGCCTCGTCTCCTGTGCAGCTGTCAGCGCAGGAGTTGAAGTTGCAAGAAGTTTGAGCGGTCAGCGTCGTGGAGGCCACTTGGCATTCCTCTGAAGTCGACGTAGTGAAGTAATAAATAGTCAATGGGTAAAGGAATAAATTGAGAGACACGCACGAGAGAACGAATGAGACAACAGCGATACCGGAACACACACGAATCTCAACGTCTGTCAACCAATCCGTTCTGTCCATCCTCTTCCTGAGCCCCTTCAACTAATGAGCTCTCACGTGACATACGACTCGTAAATCGCCTTCGTGCGATCTAAACAATTACACTAATTAGCTCTGATACTAACTGAAATGAGGATTCAACAATGTTCTGAAGAAGGGCGCCTATAAATAATTCACAGCAATTCATTTTCACGCTTCTGAATGAAAAAACAAAAACAAAAAAAAAACCTGTTTGGAGTTCCAATCTCAGGATGACACCATACTGTTTTCCGTGATTGATTTTCTATCTTTTTCTACGTGTTTCTCAAATCAATTTTGCCTCTTCTAAGTAAGAATTCATAGTTTGGGACTCGTTTCGAACAAATAAACAAGGTGAGAAACATTAAAGAGGGAAGACTATTGAATGAGTATTACTAGGCTAGGCGTCAAGCTATCCGATTATTTATTGAGTGCACGTATATACCAGCAGGCGCATGAACACAATATAAGTCCTAGTGAATATCTCACTCTTCTACATACAAATTCAAAGGGTCCGCATTCTGTGAAGCTTTTGTACACCAGTACTATCCCTACTGGGGCAAAGGCAAGCCTCCAGGGAACTGTGAAATAGTTCAAAATAGAAGAGGCAGCAGTTCTTGCTACTGACGTTATGCCAGAGCAAGAATTTTAAGCATCTCCATCCACTCACATGCACATTGGGGGAGAGGGATTCATTGCCCATGGGGGGGGGGGAGAGAGACAGGTCTGGGTATTGCAGGATTCGATATCAGCCTTGCACAGCTGCTAAGAGCCCCACGATATATCAAGCAGAAATACTAGCCATAAATATTTGCGCACGAGTGATCTTGGCAAAAGGACTCAAGGGCAGGTGGGTCTATATATTCTCAGACAGCCAAGCAGCCTTCAAGGCCATCTTGGGTTACACTTTCAGATCCAGGTGGATATGGGAATGTCTTCAGGAGCTCAGATGACTCGGTGCCCATAATAGACTTCCCCTTCTTTGGATACTGGCTGGTTGAGGCCTGTGAAACAGAGTGGAGGAGGTTACAGCAGGAAATTTTGCTTGTGTTTTTTGAGTCACCTGAAGACTCTTCCTGTCTGGGGAAAGTTGTGGATTCATTTCATGTGGTTCTTTAATTCGTGCATTAGTCCTGTTTGTGTCTGTCATGTTACGATGTGTACTGAGTGTTCTACTGCTTATGAACAAATCCTCCTTTTGTACAAATTGATAAACGCCCAATTAGATTGCCAAGTTCTTCAGTTCAAGATCTTCTTCCAGCAGATGCGAACCATTGGGCATTCCTCACCTGTCTTTCATGTCGGCGACAAATTAAGAGCTCGCCCTTGAGGAGGCTTCTGTGTTCTGCGAATTTGCTACTAAATGCCCAACCCTACTTCGACTCACTGACCGCCCTTAGAAGCCTCATTTTTCCCTCCCCAGAGCTAATTGTGTAACATAATAGTAGCATAGTGCACAATCCTATGTAAATATTCTATTCGACCAAAGGAATTACACATTAATTTTCTCCATTCCACAACCTTCTTTCACGTCTGCTGTTGTATACTTATCTAATTATTTTTTCTATTCTACATTTTTGTCACCCTGTCAGCTACAATGTGATTGGGCTTGCTCGTACCTAATATAAATAAATAAACCATCGGTGCTCTACGTATTTTCCCTATTTGTAATTTGGGCATGACGTTCCATTTCTATAACTTCCTTCATTATTTGTAATTACCTAATAGATTCCAATAATAACCTCCGTACTTCAACGCACTTGTGTTTGCATAGTTCCCACTACAAACCTCAAAACCCTGTTAGTATTTAATTAATGCGAAAAAATTAACGTACCTTTCTTCTCGTCAAGTTGAAATCCTTGGTGCACAACTTGCAGTTCGTGGCTTTTTTGTCGGAAGTCCAATTGGAGCCAGGCGGTTCTAAAGGCGTTTGGTTCGACTCTTCAGTTAGTTCTGATATTTTGAGTTTGGAGTCGCTCAGATGCCTCCCTAGCTCTTCCAGTGTTTCTTCTTGTTCTCTGCATTTCTCGTCCAGTCGGTATTTTTCTTCTTGCAAGTCCACGTAATTCTGCAAGTCAAACAAACGGGACGTTACAAAGGTTCAATGTATTTATGAAGAGCATCGCACAAACTGCCGATGGAGTGAACCAAATTGTGGTAAGAGTTTATTATCACTGAAAGTTCTAGTCGGGACTACTGCCTTCATCTTGACTACAAGTAAAGCACAGTGCTGAGCTCCTATCAATAGCTGGATACTGAAATAGCATCGCACAACTTTCCTCAGCTCAACGTGCTCAACTAATCCAATCAAATTCCTCAGCTCATATTTTGTAAGACATAGCTTGACGTCCTACCAGTAGCGCATAAAGTTCTAAAATTTATTGAGCAGTTGCTACTCATTGCAAAACCAACCTACGCGTAATTGGACCTGATCCCTTTATGCCCAGGAATCCAGCTGCACTACAGTTTTCTAAAGAATTGAGCCACATCCTGCACTCTATCACGACTTTTTAACATTGTGTAGCAGTTCTTTGGCGCCTTGATCATCAGTCATCATGTTGATAGTTTTATTGTTGCGTTCTTTTTCGTGCGTCATGATATCCCCAGCAATCACTGAATGAATCTCTGCTTGAAAAACTGTCGTAGTGAGGACCCAGGGCACTTTTCCACACCCCAGAGCCAAAATTTTGTAGGTATTAATGCCATTAGTAGGCTTAAACACCTATTTCAAGTACCAAAACTGAATTATTGAAAGTTTGGTATGTTCAATAATTTGAGTTACCCGTAACTTTATATTTTTTCGAAGGTTTATAATGAGCAACGAGCCATAAGAGAAACAATCGAGATAATATTTTATCAGAAGATTCCAGTTCTTCAGAGATTTAACCAATGAGCAGCTCAGAATCACTAGAGACGTTGGTTTTGCCTTAACATTAACGGGAACACCCCCAGGCCACTGAGATACTTGGAAGACTACGTTCGAGACTAAAATAAAGGCGATGAAAATGTGGTAAACTCATATACGTTATTTGTGCAAGTTAAAAGATGTCACTACGGACGCATAATTAGTTACTCGATTCCTACTTGTCCATTCATTGCCAGAATTGTGTTCACTAAAGCCATAAATATCGAAGTCAGCTTTACCTCAAACGCCCAACTTAGATTACTGGAAATATTACACAACAACAGTCACGTTTCGTATCTCCTTAGTCCTGTTAGGAGGTTAAATATGAACTAATATTTACTTTGGCCAATAAGCGCAGCTGATTGACTTCAATTTGCAATTCGTTCACTCGGTCTTTGTCCATTTGTATCGCCTGTTCTAGAGTTTGCCTCAGATCTCTCTCTTGCTGCAACGCGTCTGAGGTTTCTGAGACCTTCTGGAGAGCTTTTTCAGCTGCTGTCCTGTCCCGTTCCACTTCTTTTTGTCTGGAATTGAACACAAGGAAACAGTCAACTTGAATGTAAATTACGATCGTCACTGCACGCTCTGTATGATTCATGATTGCTATTGTTCAATAAGTTACTACCTACTTGATTGGTAGCGTATAACTATCTCAACGGTTCGACTGACTTCGAGAAATAAAGTTCCAATTCTGCAATCTTGTACATTATGTCCCTTCAAGTTCGATTCTATGAAAACCTCGAGACGGCTCGTGAAACTATAGACACCCTTGTTCTGACAAGGTTACAGTGTTAGTTCAGATGACACCTCTCAAACAGAGGGCACTACATTTAAAGGCCAATCAGGAGTTGGCCTCGAAGTTGGTGCTGATCTGTGTTCCAGCAATCGGAAAAACGATAATTTAAGGTTCGACTGATTCCATTTCCCGAGGTGTCGTGGTTTCCCGTTTATGGTTCGTACAACGGATCGATACAGAAGTAGTTGAACATTTTAGTTTCCGGCAGGTTTGTAGTTCAACTTGAGGGAGGACGGCTGGATCGATTGATCCGGTTATTTTTTTGTTTTGGCGGTGATTTTTTGAAGGCGCGGAAATAACGTTATGAGCGATTTTCAACGGTCTGCAAAAGGTATGGGGGCCAACATGTACCAAAAACTATGGGGTTTGCATATTTTTCTAGAAAAATAGCTACGACGATTTTCATTAAACTTCCAAATTATCCTTTACCTATCAGTAGCTAACTTTTCTTCTCTATAGATAACTCCGTGAAAATTCAAAATAGTTTTTTCTCATTTTTTGGCAGAACAGCTCCAAGGATATATATGAACTGAGCCAGGGTAATTAAATAAACGGGCGCACCAAATAACCCACTGAAAAAGTGATTTATCCTTATAAAGAAATATATATACTGCATAGGAGTACGAAAAAATTTTTTCTTAAAAGAAGCTTAAATACTTAAAGAATGGAAGTAAACTAAGATAAGAAAAAATGCAAATAAAATAAAGTTAACTTCGACACAAGACAAAATAAAATCTTCCAACGAATTATAAAAATGGATACAAAACCGTCTGACCGTTTTAGTATGTAGTTCTCAATTTTTGCACACTTCATCACATTGAGCGTGCTAGTTCGTGCAGAGAAGTCCCAGACGCATGGATGAGGAGAACATTAGAGGATGGAGCTGCAGTAAATAATCGAGAGTACGACTGAGTAATACTCCCGCGATTGAGAAGTTGGAGACAGTTTTGAACAGCGGTGCAACTTTGATAATCTGAGATCTTTTTTATTCGATACGAAACGCAGAAACTGAGCTACTTAGCGATCGTTAGCCGGGCGCACACTAAAAGGGCTGTGAGGACGATCGCTCCTATTCCCCGCAAAGGAGAAGCGTGATCCTCATGCGGTCGCTTTTGAAAGGTTACAAGAAACCATAGGCTCAGGGCCGTGTTAAGGAGCTTGGCCTAGACTACATACATAAAATTTACATGTTCATATTGGTAATCTTGTGCCCTTTCCCGCCCCACTAAGTTGAACATGTTTTAATTTTGTTACTTGCTGCAACTACTAAACCAGCACAACTATGGTGTAAATCTAGGGAAAGGCAGTCAATATGTGTTGGGATTGCATACAGCATGTTACTTCATACGGGGTTCAAATGTGATAAATTTTGGGTACAATATGGGTTGATAACTAATGACAAACGGATTTCTAGCGAGAAACGCGAAAGTTGGCTCTACGAAAAGTCACTGGTAAGACCAAGGAAACTAGAGTAAAAAGACAACAGTAATTGAGTTGCTCCTACTTATACCACGACTATTATTGGGTAATCAGTGCATAGGTAAATCATAATACTGTCGGCTTAATTTCTCCGAGATGGATCGTGTACATGATTTTGGAATGGCGGTAAAAATTGGAAAATGGACATAAGTTAATCTTCACAGATTCCGGATTTCTAGGGTTGCTCCTAATTATTTCTAGAACGTCATTTAAACCCACATAACAGAATATTGGACTAGCACCCCGATTTTTCTGAAAATATTGCCATTGCCGTTTTGGAATCATCGAATAAAAACTCTGAGAAGAGCTAATAAATAAAACGGTAGGGGTTGGAATTCCAGAATTGCTGGAGTTGATCCTAGTTATCTTATGAGCATTATTAAAAGCTCATCGCATAAGTAATTTATCGGACAACTACCCGATTTTTCTGATACCATACCATACCCCGTTCGGTAATGAGTACAAGCAGCCCTAAAATTCCGGAACTGTAAGCGCTACCGCTTCCTGCTGCCGTAAAGCGTTGTTTGACCAAGTTCAAATTAACTGAGCGATAAATGAATTGAGTAAGTAGAAAAAGAACCAAGTACCCGAGTGAATTGACGTAGAGCTAAGGAAAGTTGTGTGTTGCAACACACCAGATATTTTTAGAATAAGAATTTGATGTTATTGTATTGTCGTTCAGAACTGTTTATAAAAAAACTAGTCAAAATGATTAGAGCTGTATTTTGAGAAAAAAAGTTGGTGTTTTGATCAATGTGATACCTGTTTTCACTGCCCTCATTCAGTTTTCAACTATAATGATAATTCTGGTGTGGATTCTTGAATCACAATAAAACAAATAGCTTCTCTAGGCCGACGTTCTGCTCAATTTATTAAGCATCTTCAGAGATAAAGAATACCAAAGCAGGTAAGTAAGTTTTTAAACATAAACTAAGTAGATATGTGGAGTGCAGCGATGACTTTTGACACTCATCTCTTCAATGCCACCCGTGGCACCCTGGCTTCAGTGTTTTTGACTACATGACTCTTTGAAAAAATGCGAAAAACCCTAGTTTTTGGTACATTTTCGTCCCCCACCCCCCTTTCCATCAACCGAAATCGTCCATAACCTTATTTTGGTGTCTGAAAAAAATAACGAACAAAACAAAAAAAGAACCAGCTCAATCGGATCAGCCGTTCTCCCGCAAATCGAACTACAGACACACACACACACACACACACACACACACACACACGGACCACGCACCGAAATTAGGTTTTTTAGACTCAGTAGGGTCTGAAACGTAAAGATCTGAAGAAAACTCAAATTTTTTTTTGGGCCGATTACTATACTTTCCTTCCCTTCGGGTAGCGGAAAGTAAAAAGAAAAAAAAATTCTCGTCTTTCTTAGCTCACAATGTCCGCTCATTGGGATTAATTAAGCGAGAGTCTTCACACAGCGAACTACCCTGGGAGCAGAGCGGACTTTTGTGCCTGCAGACCAGTTCTGGAGCGAAGAACATGTCAAATAAAAACTCCTCAGGACGATTAACTATGATATGGTGGCCACCCGATCTTGCAAACAGGTTTGGGGAAGGTATCGAACAATCAGCGCTACCCAACAGTTTGTATTGTACACAAAATGAACGCATAAACATAAGTTTTCCTATTAACAAGCAAATCCTCAAAAAAAGAGCGCAGGAGGCTCAATTCATTTAAAGTACGACGAGCGAATGAGTAACTATTCACAAATAAAGCAGTATCATTTACACAAAGGCTCCAGCAAAACATTGAAAAAAAACTGCTTTCTCTTAATCTGACCACATATTTACCAAATTTACCACTTTTCACTAAAACGTCCAATTCAATAATTAGGTCCTTGCGATCTAATGAAATCACCACCAAAATTTGGCTGCCTGCGGTGATGATGAACGACCCAAAACCTCATTTTGAAAAGCGAATCTCAGCTTAGCTTATAATAAAGTCAATGCATCAAGTTACAACCCTTAAGTTTACTCATTGGAAAAACAAACGAAAAAATTTTCCTTGAAAATCGAAGAAACTAGCGAATTAAATTGAATTATATTTCGTGTAGGCGGCGAAAAATCACAAGCAAGTTCAGTTTTGGTAAAACATGAGATTTATTCCCCTACTTTTGTTAAACTTTAATTTTCACATGAGATCTTTCAGAAAGCTGATTGCAAAGCTACATTTAAGAACTCTTGTCCCATATTTCACAAAGTTTCCACCAACTTGAAGCGAGGAAATACATGCAAATCAAACGAAGTCCATAAAAGTGAAGTTGCACAATTTGAGGGTGAAAGAAAATTAGAACTAGCCCCCCTCAAACGAAAAACATATTTTCCCCGCGTGAATTATAATCGAGTTCCTTTACAACTTTACAATTAGATTACTCTCGACTGTTGGGATTGGCAATTGTATACTTTGGGAGTCCTTTGTGGTTTACAGCTGGTCGGGCAAGTGCTGCAGTGACAGTGAATCATTCATGCAACCTTTGAGCGTGCAAGCCATCCAGGGCCAATTTCACCCAATGTCAATCAAAATTAGGTTAATTAAATATAATAAACTGACTGTAATATTAATTAGCATCGTTGTAATTTCACTGTGATAGTTATAATTTCTGCCATTCACGGTAGCTCTATCCACCATCAGTGACCAAGCAGTGACATTTGAGTTTGGCCCCTTCTATTTACTGTTCCTGTTTTTCTTCAAAAATGGCGTTTTTGTGACGTAGTAATAATTCAATCCTTGAATAAAAACATCTGTTGCGACGCATCACATAATTTTCCTCTCACCCACACGATTCATCACTCTAGCAACTAATCAAATATGTTTTTCATTCAATTTGTACGAACTTCATAGAACGTAGTTCAACGTCGAAACTGACAGCTTCCGGTTATTGAGTTGCTCCTAGCCATGCCACAACTGTTATTGAGTAATCAGTGCAAAGGTGATTCACAAGACTGTCCACACGAAGGTTAGATTTTACTGTTTTTGAATTATCGGGTAGAAGCTGTGAGAAATTGCATTTAGTGAAACAGCGGTCGGTCGAATTCCACGTTTCTTGAGTCGCTCTTAATTATTTCACGAACTTTATTAAACCCACGTCGTACGATACAGTATTGTAGTAACATTCAGGTTTCTCAGAAAAATATTGTCGTTCCCGTTTTTATGGGGGTAATGCTAATAATTGGAACGAGAGTGATTTGAGTTCAAGAATTTGTACGGGTGCTCTTAATTACCGTATAAATGTTATTAAACTCTCACCACAAATTTAGTTTATTGTTCCACCGCCCCAAAGTTTCTTAGAACGCTTTTACCATAAGAACGGAATTAATGAGGAAAAAACTGCGTTGTAATAGATTTTTTCGAAATGTTAAATAATTTATTTGCCCTCGTCACTTTTCCAAAAATAAGAATTTTATGGTAAACTGTTTAATTTCCATTTGTTCGAAACGCATGTGGTGGTGGAGGGGCTGAGTCATGGCGCAGCAATGGTCATGCCTCTTCGTCCAGTACCCACTCACCCCCGAGATTAGTGTGCGACGCTATCTAGTTTTCCAGAAACTTTCCTCGTTCTCTCCCTTTTCCCATTTTCTGCCATGTCCTCCACTCTCTGCTCATGAACAACTTCGCAATCCTCTTCCATATATTCAATTCTGAGAAAGTGTTCTCTAAATTTCAATATCTTTTGCAACTCATCATATTTCTTAACTCAGCGCTATTAATCATTTTCCACTCCCTGGCAGAGGTTTTTCTCTCTATTAAAGATTTGAAGGGCATTAGATCGTATCTCCCAGGCTCCTCCATGGGACTTTCTCAGAAAGAAAATTGACGTCAATTAGATGCCTTCATTTTTAGTATGAAACACGCTTTATCCATCATCTAATTGCCAGCAAGCGTCACATTAGGAGGGAACGAAATCATGTCACAAACTCCCCCTCTCTACTCCTCCATCTATTTTGGGGGGCCTTGCCTCCTTTCTCTTGAAGTGGTAACAGGTAGCACTTCTACAGTCCCTACACTCGTTAAAGACGGGATATTTATCTGACATATTTTTCCACGCCTATCATAGTTTGTAGCTATGTCATTTCCCTAGTGTTTATAAATAACACATTTTAACCTATTTCTAGTTCACTAAACTGCACGTACAAGCACACACCAAAAACGCAGCTTTGTTTCTTTTATTTTTGTAGAACTGCTAGATTTGATTTCTTATCACCATGCTATCGGGTGAATAAAGGACACAATTTGGATTCTTTAGTTGCCAGGGGGGGCCCCCCTGGCAACTAAAGAATCCAAATTCCGGCAGTCGTTTTGCATACCCTTTACGTTAGAAATTATGTCTCCGAACACAAGGTAATGGGAGATCTGACCCTGGCCTACTCAAAAATGTATACCCATAAAATCAACCTGAAAGGGCGAAGCTATGGAAAGATGACAGATCATCAGGGACACCTTTTTGGCTCAGAGGCATTCTACTCGTATCTCCTGAAACTCAGATCTAGCCTTAGATGTTAGCTCATCCACCTCCTTTGTTTGACCCTCTCTCTCACATCTGATACCGCTAGGCTGCTACTTTACACTATGTCTCTGCCCACAGAGCTCAGGAGTAGCTGACGAGCTACCTACACTATCTCACTCCAAGGGCTACCCAATGCTTCATTCAAGTGTTAGCTCAGAAACCTGTGAGCTGGATACCATTCCTCCCACAATAGAGGTAACCCTGACATATGAATGCAGAACCGTTCCTCAATCCATTTCTTGTTAGTTCAGTGCTAACTCAGTCACAAGGCAACCAAAGCGGATAAATGCAATTCACACACACGATTCATGAACTCATCAACTTCGTGAAATTAATAAACCTCTATAACCGATTATCACCTTTTCAGTGGCGTCCCACGTTTTGAAATGTCAACTCTTGACGTTGAAGAAGCACTCGCTCACTTAAAAAAAGTGCTTAATCCAGATGTTTCTTCAAACTGTACACAACAGTCGTGCTACTAAAGCAAGCTCATTAATTAAATACAGAGGGGATGCCAAGTTATACACAAATTAATAGCTAGAACATACTTGTTGCCCATGAACTCTAGAGTGTCAGTCATTGCACAGGTTTTGGCCTCCAGTTTGGATATGAGCTCCGTTTTGTGTTTGAGCGAAGATTCACATTCCTGAGAATCGGTGCAACACTTATCAGCTACAAACCACAGTTACAAAAAACTGTTGGGGGTAGTCAAATATACACAAAGTAAACAACTCAATGGCACTAAAGCCCCAATCTTCATAATACGAGTAATATTTAGTCTAACATTGGCCATTACAGTTCATCCACAACCGGTGAGCCAACCAAAACTTGCAGTACATTTTGGTTCTGATCAAGAATTATTTCATGTACAAAAACAACTCATTTCCTTTGGAAAAAAAGGAGCTCGTGACTCAATTAATTCATAGCACAGTAGATAAATAATGGTAGAAAGCGTCAGTAGGTGATCATATTCCATGTACATAATTTTAGTTCATCACTTGTTCTACACAAACAGCTAACTCACTTGATCATTCACCAATGGGGGAAAGTGTGAAGCAACTTCAAAACTATGCAGAAGAGGAAAGACGCAATAAAGTCTAATGCAACGATGATAGAAAAATACGAGGCTCTTTATAATCTTTGTTTCCCATTTATTCGAAAGGCAGATCTAACATTCACGGGTGACACAGCAAGGCAAAGAAAGGGAAAAATAAGAAATCAGGACCTAAATAAAAGGGACACATTAAGATTCCTTCAGCATGAGGTGTGAGAAGTGTCAACGCGTTGGAATGATCTTTGGAATCACCACCTACACAACTGAAGTGCGCTTTGGGAGGCCCAATGAACACGTATTTTCCAAGCTGTTTGAAAATCTAAAAAGGCATCAAACTCCAAGTGATATTTATTTGCTTCTCAGACAGATACAAGGCTGTTCACACTGCTCGATGATTCTTCAGAGCAAGCAGTTTGAATGAATTTATCAATGACGCTTTTTTTCAAAGTATCGGCAGTTAGTGCCGCGATTGAGACCAGAGACAGAGAAAGAAGGCCACAACAAGTGTCTCTTCGGCATCAACAGAAGGTTGACATACCGAGACCACAACCAAAACTGTGACGAACTATGATTCATCGAGTATCATAATGTGCTGATGGACCCAGCTGTGTCATTAATTAACACTGTAATGGAATGCCAAGTAGAGACGATGAATTGCTCTTATGTTATTACTACAAATCTAAAAAAAGATAACCCATTAACAGATTTGTTTAACCAGAGTACCTTGTAAATTGGAGGATACTGACTGATCTGTTCAATGAGATTTTTGGGGCCCTTGTCAGGAAACGCAGTCATTTTCTAATAATAAACACTCTTGCTTTTCGAACAGGACACGAGCCACCAGTGGCCCAGGGCAGAGATCGTCTCGTCTTCAGTCTGGGTCGCACGGCTGAATTGGCGACAATACAGACTCCTCCAATAACAACGAGTCATCAGTAAGCTATCATCAGTATCACAAACAACTAGTTTACTTAATTGTAGAAACTGGTATACTCTTAACTAAAGTATTTCCAATAAAAGCGGCATTCCTGAGGCTGTCAAGCTCCATCTCCAGCTGGCCAGATGGCTAATAACTAATTGGTGCCACCATAGCCACCAACAACTTGCTGGACCGATGACCCTGGTGCTTCACTCACAACTGTAACTGCCTTACAAGAACACAGAGATCATGCGAGTCAGACTGCACACTACTTGGGGATCGTCTTGTGCCCCAGAGGTCGCCCAATGGGTCAGTTGACACATCTGAGGATGAAAGACTCCCCTTAGAGCGCAAGTGTCCCTGTCTGGGCCCACTTAGAGGGCCTCCCAACACACCCAGTACTCATACTACCATGCTGTCTTCCTACCCATCCTGCAGTATGGAGCAGCTACCCCGTGAATAGCCTCATCAAAAACTGCAGCCTCTATGACACATACACTGTTGAGTCACTGCTCAATAATAGGTCAGCGAACCGACATCTCACTACCTTTGCGCAAGCCTGGGCAAATAGGCAGTACACATTGGAGTTATGGGTCCCCCACCAACCAACATAGACTTCCCTCAGTAAACGACACCATGGGTAGCAAGGGAGCCAAGGTGAATCCCCACGACCACTCACCCACTAGAACCCAGCATTTCCAATGAGTCAGCATGCCAGAAATGTCCTGGCCCATTACTCCCACTGCACAATGGGAACGATGAAATTCGAATTACATTATTTCTCGTTTTTAGATCTAGCCAGAGTACCCTAATCCTAAAAACCTCAAAAGGCTGCCTGAGTCCCAAACACTTCAACTGCAAGAAAAAGAAGTTGTTGATACCTATCAAGATTACCACTCTGCACCTTTGGCCATATTCTCTAGCGCACAGTGTGAAAATGAAGAAACTAATACGAGAAACGATGGTAGCACGCGCCCCAATAACAAGAAATAGAAAACAATTAACTAAAGAGCCGATCCAAATCACCGTCGACTGCCAAGACCACCACACGTACATGTTAACAGAAATGAGAAGCTTGTAGCAACTCAATGAGACCTAGCGTAATCAAAAAGGTGGAAGTGACGAATTAATGAATCATTACAATAAAAGCATGGAATTATAATGCACTGAGTTCAACTTTCAACCATACGAACGAAGACATTAAATACTGTCATCCAGTTCCACGCTCGAACCGAGTAAAAAGTTAATATGCGGCTATAAAACGAAATTACACAATTGGTCTATTAATTCCCGTCACAAGAACCATATAACAGTAATACACAATGAAATGCAAAACAAAAAATTGTCTCATCACATACGACAAAAATTTTGGTAAGACTAGAAAACATTGTGCATTTGCGATAATCTAATGCGGAGTTTTAGCTTTTTCTTGGCATTTGACGAGTCCGTCGAGAAGCTTTCCAATCTCCATAGTCTTGTTCTGAAGTCGAGATACCATCTCGCCCTTCTCAGTCAATTCTGATTCACACTCCTTTTGACAGCCAAAGACAGAAGACAAAATAAACACCATCACCCGAAAGAAGAGATACGAAAGAGTGAAGAAAAAAAAGGACAAAGAGTGCATCATCCAAAATGCAAGCTAAACGAATAAATGGGGCAAACAAAGAAAAGGGAGAGGTGGGAATGTATGGGAGTTAGGAGATGTTAAAAGGACTGATTGTGGTTAATTATAATATTGAGTAGGATGACACGAGAGCTACTTCTATAGTCAATGACGACAGAAACTTGAACCAATTGGTAAAACACTGATTCCAATATTTTCAGCACCGCGCCACTGATACAGTGGCAGAAAGAGGAGGCTATTTGATAATTCAAGTGCACGACTAGATATCAAATAATAGCCTATCAACTCAATGGAACATTACGGAAAGATAAATAAGGAAGAAGCCGAGAGAAAGTAAGAAAAAATTGTAGACGGAGAAAGAGAAAGAGAGACTGATGTGTTTATTTACAACCCAGGAAACAATTGGGCAGTAAGGCCCTGTCTCCCTTGTTTCAGACTGTCACAACAGAAGTACTATGCTATGAATAAAATACAAAATAATCTGTTAACACTAAGAATAAAACCCTTCGACGCATCGTAAACATATTGTGACATTTCTACATCCACATGTTTTCATATGTTATAGATTGACTTCCTCACGCTCCCCAAATTGTTTGCTTTTCGTCCTACGTTTAAAATAAAATCAACGCAGAGCTGTAGACGTTTATTATATTCCTGAATGGCTCTACTCCTGAACGATCTACCATGCAGGGCAGTCCTGCATCTGACCCTGCCATTTCAACTTGATCCTTTCCCTCGCTTTCAACCAGCACAGTTACAGATAATATATTATTATGTGCTGATTCATTTTCAACCGATGAACGAAATGTACAGCGGAATTGGCTTGTGTGTCCAATCACATTGCTTGCTGTTGATGTCACAGAAAGACAATATGGCGTAATCTAAGTTTTGTAGCACCAAACTTTCGACAAGCCACGGTCTTACTGTACAGAGAAAGAGAGAGTTGATAGAGAGAAGGAGAAAGAGCGGAGCGAGGGAGTGAGCAAGATAGAAAAAAGAGGGATTGAGTGGGAAAGACTGAAGGAATTGAGAGATAAAGAATGAATTTCGAAGGAGAGCGAGAGAAATGAAGGATAGATGGAGAGTTAGAGATTATAGGGAGGGAAGGAGGAAAAGAGTTTGAAGGGGAGAAAGAGAGAAAGAATGGACGTACAACTTAAAACCACTACCAAGGTAAAATCTGAAGTGGAACTTCCAGGCTACAGGGTCAAACCAAAGACCCTACAGTAGCTTAGAAGCCTCACCAACCACACATTAGTCTCATAAGAAATAATACAGAACGAAAGGGCTGTAAATATAGCTCTTTTGAACGCATTAAAATATGAACGCGAAACCAAACAAAAAAAGTAAACCCCAAAATAATTACAGGAGGATTAATTCACATCCTGACTCTTCAATGTTACTTGTATGTTTGCCTAATGGAATCAGTCGGTTAATTAATGATGAAAAATTGAAGTGTGAAATATTTATGTGACTCGTGCAGTATTGTTCTCTTGAGGATGATTAGCTCCGACATAACTGACACAAATTTCGTTGGATGATAATTTACAGAAGCACCTAAAGCAGAGAGGTTTTATAAATTGGGTTGTGTCCGCCAGTAGGCAAATAGTAGTACTGACTAAACGGCCAGACGATGATGTCTTTACATCGAAAGCGCTTGCCCACAGTAACTCACAAGCCAGAGGAGACGGACTCACCTAACAGGTACGTTAACTTTAGGTTTTATAAATGATTGATGAAAGGTGTAAAGTAACTGAGTACAGGAAACTCATGAAAATGAAGGGTTCGGAGAAAAGAACAAAGGAAGGAAAAGGAACAAAGGCTGTGCAACAACTCAACTTACGAAATTAAAATGAAACGCAAAAATTAACTTTCTAATTACCTGCAGCTTTCGGTACATATCCAAGTTGATTTGTTTTATGTCATCTAACTGCCGCCTCAGAGAAACTATGGTGTCCTGTTTATCGTGTATGTCTTTTTCGAGTAACTTCATAGCAACTTCCATTTCAGCCTTTAAACTTATCTGTAAGAGACAATCAAACTGCAACTGTAGAACACGAGTCGCAACCCTTAGACGTTGGGTGCACATTGAAATATTCCTTACGTGGTTGGATCCAACAACCTGAGTTTTAAGTGAAAGTGAAGGTGAGGGGCAAATTAGGAGCGCAGTGCATGACAGTCGATGACTAAAATTTATTTTTTAACAGTGTCCATCGAATCGTGCTTTTGATTACTCAAAATTCTTCCAGTATTTTTGGTTTATTGAACGCCCAAGTTCAAAGTTTCTAATAAACAGTCTTTCAAGTTTCCCCAGGCATATCTTGTTACACACAAAAGAGAACTACAGGTCGTTTTGCATGCACTAAAGTAATACATACGAACTCAACTAAAATACCACTGTGTAAGGGTAGGGGGAAATAACTCTTATTATTTATATATCACATAACAAGTATGTTTCCTTATCAAAATTACTGTTACTTAACACTCATAAGATAGTTATATCAGCCGGAACCCAGACCTGTAGAGGTACGGCTGGTTGTCATTTAGCCACTGTCGGTAAAGAGCTGTTGTCCATGTGTTACCACGCGGAGGTATGACCATGATAACTCTGTATCGTTTCCCACCTTATGTAAATATTTATTTGAGCAGCAAGTTTCAACTCAATGGTCTCACAGTAACACACACCTCAAGTGGCCAATTTCCACTTTAACAATACGAGCTTTGTTTTTCCTCAGCCTCAGACATGCTTGCACCATTGGGTGTCAGTTTGGAAAGCACATGATGAATGGATTGATTTGGTGGATTGATGGTGCACATATCAGCACAGTCAGGTTGCCCACTTCAATTGTCGTAAGAAGACATTTGCAGAAGGCGTTCCACAGTGATGGTCCGAAGACACTGGTACACACCCCTTATCTATCGTCGCTCACAGGACTGAAACATCTTTGCATTCGTAGCAGTTCTATAGCGTATGTTTTCTCTGTAGCTCTTTCTGACCAGTACATACAAGGAAGCCAGGAAGTATCACTTTAGTTGTTTTTTTTATTGAACCACTTAAGGATGCTTGGGAAGGGAACTTCGGGAGCCAAGGCCGCAACTATGCTCAACCTACAACTAGGTAGAGGTTCCTGTCACTACTCGCCATGGCAATGAAGAAAGTAACCATACCATCCACCAAATAATATATCTGCCTATACAGTCACCCGTAATACAATATATTATTCGACCAAGTTCCCCCTTTCAAGCTTGAGGTAAATTAATTGTTTCCAATTAGAGCGCCCATTAAACAACTATTGTCACAGTAAACCTTTACCTGTAAGTCCAACTCTCGTTGGACGTCTTGCGTTCGCTTCTTTTCAAGCTCCAACTCATGTTTCATCTCACTGATTGTGGTCGGGACTGTTATAGAAGGTGATCTGCTGTCATTAGAGCCTCCTCCCTAAGACAAAATTCAATTACGTCAGAGTGGGGAGAGTGGAGAATATTACAATACGAGTGTTTATAAAGTAAATTGCTCGAGGTTTGGACAAAGTAGGCCTTTACATTGAGCCTCTGAGCAACCTCACGTCAACAGCCCACCTGGTCTCCCACTCAGTCTGTGCTACTGCCTCTTGTGCCTTCTTTCAGCAGGTTACGATTTTTTAATGCTCAAAATTTGCTGAAATGTCTTCACGTTTCAAGGGATTGTGAGAGCGAAAAACACCATTTGAAAAAAATGGGCTGAGTGCCTAATGCGATCGAAAGAGTACGGCTGAAGTGATTCGGCAAAAATTTGATACTTCCCCAGATCCATGGGGGATGCCAAAATAAGGATTTGAGTGAAGTCGGCTCAAAACACTATAATTATCCTAGAGATCAAATACCAATATACATTTTTCTTTTCCTCAAAAACGACTTGAACGATTTTCATCACATTTTTTGTCTGGCCACCTCCAAAACGTACAATACTAAACCAACGGACATATAGCGTATAACAATATACTCCTCCTCAAACGTTGTGTGCACAAAATACATTGTGGGATTAACTAAATGTGAAAATGGTATGAGGTACCTTCACCACTGAATGGTGTACCGCTTCTGTGTCGATTATCTGTGCAACCCTTACACCAAGATAAAGTGTACTGTCTAGGTTGCCTGTGGGTGCGTTAGGTACTGGCCTCATGCGCCCCCTACGCAAAGAGCTGTCTCAGAGGTACGTACACCACAAAATATCACACTTCAGAGCTGGTCCTCGGAAAGGCAACCATTTACTGCGCGTTATCCTGACTATTGTTTCATGTGATCCCCAGGATAAGGTGCTACAAAACGTCTAATTTGGTAGCAATTCAGAGTAGCTTGTTAACGGAATTTTTAGGAAAAAATAACGAGTCAAATACAACTGGGAATATCGCTTGTACATAAGGTAAAGAGCTTCTCGTTTCTAGTAAACAGGTAAAAAAGCAGGGAGGTGGCTATTTCTGTTGCCGCATTTTTAAGGGGTCATGTCACCCCCCAGAGACTTTGCTCTGTTCTTGGCCCCTTGGCTTAGGGGGGAGTTCTCTCGCCTTCTTCTAGCGTACTACCTCTGTACACCAGCGTTTATTAAATTGATTATACTGTGTTGCCACAGTAAGTATTAATGCTAAAGGAAACGACGAGTAAATATTGAAATTGTTACAAATTAAAAAAATAACTCACTTCGTCAGTCCGTTCAGAGTTAGAATCCTTTTTTCTTTCCCCAGTTTTTAAAGATTTGTTCTCTTCGGTCAGTCCCATGATGTTCTTTTTTGCGATGGCTAAGTCTTCTTTCATTAGAGCGTTGGTAGTAGTAAGGGACTCAACTTTAGCTTGCAAGTTCCCCACAGTAGCACTAGATAGAAATGCAAACAATCTATCAAAAATTAAACAACGACGCATCACACAACTTTCCTCGGCCCCATGGGCATTCAGAGATTTTCTGGACGCTAGCAACTACACAAATCTGTTCATTTTGTTTATAACAACATTCTTTCTGAAGACTGGTGGTACTCAAGGTTCCAGAATTTATTGTGCTGCCTTTACTTGACCCATAACCATTGTTGAGCAATCAACGCACAGGTGATTTAAGATACGGTCTACGAGAACGGTTTTTGAGAAGGATCGTGTTCACCATTTTGGAATTACGGAACACAAACTTTTAGAAATTGTAGTAAGTAGTAGCCTTAGCAGACATTGGGAATCAACCTCAGCCTGTTATCATCAGCATCTTGGCATCGATCTATATCTCTTCTTTTTTTAACCACTGTACCACTTTTCTATCGAATATCCCTTTTTGCTCTCCGCTCGTATTTCCATCCTCTGAGCAATCAGTACCACTCGAAGAAAATCAACGTCAATTTTCACCCAACACGAAATGCTTCAAAACTTAACAATTTCGAGTGGCAGGACCATGGGGGTTATTCGTTTATTATTGATTTTGTCTGACGAAATTATCAATTTTTATATTGTCAGTTAATCAACTTTTGTTCTTTATTATGTCTGTTCTGTACTAGCAGTCGTATAATTTTTTTGTTTTATTCTCAACATTATTCATTTACTAAATTTTTTAGAGCAGCATACTGGACTCAGCAACTCTTAACAGGACAATGCTTACGGTAGACTAACCAATGAGAATTAAATTGGAGACTAGCTACAGGTCTGTTTTCTTATTTGACTATACCTAAACCCTCGACGAGGGTTATATCAGTCATAAAGAGACTAGCCACCCATGCACAACAGTGTACATTATTTTTTTTAAACTCACTTGAGGTGCCGATTCAACTCTTCAATATAATTTTTTTGATCAAGCACAGTCGTCATATTGTCAAAATCCAGGTCTTCATCTGGTGTGTCACCAACGACTGAGTTGTGATGACTCGATCTCAAGTACAACGAAAAATCGATCACACCTTGTTGGCAATCCAAATCTTCTTCCTGCATTAAATTATCTGTTTAAATAAATAATTTAACACCGGATGGCAAGTCAATATTTAAAAAAAAATGCTGGATGTGATCTAACAATTAAAGGAAAGCACCCCAGCTGCCTATTTAAACACAAAACAAAAGTGCAATACCCATTCAATAAATCGGCACTTTAGGCCTAAGTTCGTTTTTATACGAAAATACCACTATTTTCACGTTTTCTGCGCGTTTTTTTCTTCGCAACGTTTGAAATCGTACCACTTCATTTTGAGGAACTTTTCACACTCGTTCACAGCATTCGTTTCAACATAATCTTCTTCCAGTTCTTCTTGAAGGGACGAAAGAGTGCTGATTAATACCGTGAAATTGACTGCCGACGTGATATCCAACATACATGCAGCAATCGTTTTCAAATATTCTACGGCTTGCTGTTTGGCGTAGTTTAAAGAAATAGTTTGGTTCTTTTCAACAGTTTTACCGGCGATCTTCATCAACGCTCGTAAAAGAAATTTCAGGTAGAGGTCACTTTTGAGATCGGGCCAAGAGAAGAACGTGTTGAAAATTTGGAAAGTCACGGCGGCGCACTATTTGATTTCTGATGAACCCGATATAAACACGCCTGGCGCGTCATAACAGCCGTCATGAATACTCAGGAGGTTGTGAAGGTATTCAACTAGTTTGTGAAGGTGACCAAGGATGTGACCAACGAGTTTCGAAGTATTTTTCACAATGATGTCCAATGGTGTCGAAGCCAAATTATCGAAACCGACTTGAGACACTTTCTGAAAACCGAATTTCAGTTACGAATTGAGGCAGGTCAGTTTGACACTGAGGTCTTCAAGCATCAACAGGAGCTCGCTAGGGCCAAACTCTGGTGTGAATGTCGCGTCCTGACAGTGAGGTTTCTCCTGCCTACGTGCCGCAAAGACTAGTCCAAACAGCCATCAAGTCTAAAAAGAAGACCAAAAAAATGCCGAAAGATCTCGTTGAAATTCCTTCCACTGTTTACCAGTCAGCCTTTGGTCGAGAGAAAGATTAAGAGCCTCAGCATAAAGCCTGTCGAAAATTGCTGAATGGCTCTGAAGATTACTAGGAGTGGGAAGTGCGGGGCTTGATCCTGATCCTGAGGCCCTTTCTCCTGACTTTATCTTGAAGCGCGCTCTTCGGCCTCATAAGCATTAAAACGTCTTGTCATTACTTTACTATTGAAGTGATATATCATTATACGCTATGTAGAGTTGTTTTTTAATGTTAAAAAGAAAAAAACGCGCAAAAACGTGAAAATAGTGGTATTTTGGTACAAAAAGGAACAGGTGGTAGGTGATAGTAAATACCACGGATAATAATAATTGCGATAAGTGGAGATAGTGATTAGAGTAAAAAAAGGCAGTAAGAAGTCTCAGGTGAGAAGGCACCAGAGGCTCTCCCAAAGGTATCTTTGCCATCTCTGTGTCCAACTCCAACTCAACAGGGAATAAATAATAGGTGAACAGATAACAATAAACAAGGTAATAAAAGGGTTAACAGAAAGGAGGGACAGGTCATAGGTAAGAAAGTGTGCGGTAAATTTTCTGACTCAAACAGCTGATGTTCAGTAAATTGAACCCCACAGTACCAAATTGTTAAAACTTCAATAGCCTCGTAGACTTTATGTTTGTTATTGCATTTTTTCTTTTCTAATTTTGAATAATTGTCCTGTACGTACCAGTGTGGGGTGCTAGAGCTTAGTGCATTGCCTCGTATTTGCTAGTTTAGTAATTAATTTTATAATTTTGTAAACAACGCTTTGTACGGTCTTTATCTGAATTCAATGTTTTTATTACATGTTTTTGTATTTAAAAAAATAAATAACGGTCACAACCACGAGGAAGAGAAAAGAGCAATTATGAACTATTAATCGATAATAGAGACAAACAAACATATGAAATTGATATAATTAACTATTATGCAAAGGTGGGCGTTGGAATTGTTTTACTTTTTTCCTGTAAGAGGTTGGGGACCTACGCTGTAGGACAATTATATGTCTTGCATATTATAAACATTGCAGCAGCAGAATGCTCACATAGATTCCACTAACCTTAACACATAAATTGCAGTCTATAACGTTCAGTCCAACGAGAAGCCCAACTATAACAATCGCTTCATCGCTCATCAAAAGAGCGTCAGGCTCGAAATATTCCGACAAAATATCATCTCTGTGGTCAATCAATAGCTTCAGGTAGTCACCCAGTTTCTTCTGCATGAGAGCTAAACGCAACCAAGCTCTCGCACGTCCCATCTGTGTCCTTTTAAAATTACAAAAAAGAAAAAAAAAATTTAAATCAATCATACTGTTGGCATTAGTGTGACTGTGTGATATATTATATTGCTATATGACAATTTGATCTGGTACGAATAATTGTGGAGCTCGTAACAAATTTATGTACAAAATGAAAATATTGCACTTTTTTAAAAAATTGTGCGCTAATTCTCGAAAAGTTTTCTAACCAAGTCCGTTTTATGGCCAGCTACGACCAAGACAGACGAAGAGGCTCAGCATATGTGCACCTTCGCTGAGCACATATTACAGAAGAGCTCAGTCTTAGCAGCAGTATGTTGCTGCAGTAACAAAGGAGCTTTGCCTAGTGTGCCATTCAGCAAAAAATAAATGGGGTTCCACAATGAATCCTAGATTTTAACGTTTTATCTACTACTTTGAGGAAACGGTATATTGTGAACAATTGGGGGGGAAAGCACGTAGAAAGAAGACTAAATGCCAACGAGTGGACACATTTTGGCCATGTCCTGTTATTTTCAGTTGAAATATAAGAAAGCAGTAAGTACTAAACTGAGGAAAACAATAGCAATCACTTACCTTACTGTAGGCAAATCTCGGACGCTGCTAGTTATATCTTGAGCTTCCGAAGTGAGTTTCTCAACGACCTGCAGGATGTCCCATAGTTCTTTTTTTGGTCCAAGCAGTCCCTAATGGGGGAATGACAAATGTGAGCATAGTAAGCTGATTTGTTCGGTACATCACTGTGCAAGACGCTTATGGATTTAGGATTCAATCAACACAAACAATAAAAACCATGTCCCATCCTGTTATCATCTCATGACCTTGATGGACTAATTCCCAAGAACATGACACTGCGTACCTTTCCGTCGTACACTCAGTAAACGAAAACGCATTTAAGCTTGAAATTGCACACTTTAAACGAAAAAGTTTTCTACTATAATTGTTCACGAAGCTCAAGTGTACTTAAAATGAAAATACCTTTTTGGGCCGAAGCCCATGACGTAATGCATGCTCCAAAACGATGAAAAAATGTTGTAGTGGCATGTGATCAGAATCCAACATCCTCCCAAACTTCAGCGACGTCTCAATCAATTCCTTGACAATGAGTTTCGAGATGTTGACCAAATTTCGCCTCTCGATGACCACAGGGTCTCGAGCTGTAAGATAAACCCGAGCTTAGTTGTTACAAATCATGTTCTAATTGTGCACAACAAGATGTAAACTGAGGCGTACAGTAGTTCTCATTAAGTATTGTTAGTTTTCGGCTCACCCCTACTGTTACCGACATGTATAACAACATAAATAATTAATGTTAACACGGAGATGGGTTAGAAACAAGCGAGAAAAGACACAGTGGGCAGACGAATCCTTAAAGGAATGGAAAGAACGAGAAGAATTGTACCAACGACTGGCGAAATCTCTCTCTCGAACGAAAATTCATTCAAGGTATGAACTTGAGCACCAATGAAAGAATTCAAATGGTTAAGCACACAATGCGTTTAACGCACTAAAAATGCTGAAATACGGCATTACGCAACGAAAAACTTTCACCATCGTACTTTCCACATTGGTCGTACATGATCGATTTTAATGTACAAATCCGATAATTGCTAAAGCAAACAGCAGTTCACACTTTCAAATAATTGTGTGTTCACCCATTCTAAACAATACTGACGGGATCGAGAAAATACCCTTCGTAGGCCTCACATACAGTCTAACAACTAAAATATTTTTTTATTCAGTTCAACTAAGCATATAAAACATAACCGGTTGCGATTATTTCCAGAATTTACTGTGCTGAAGCTACTCATGCAACTACATTATTTTAAAAACTACCTAATCAGTAATGACGATATAGAAAACGATTTTTTAAAACTGATTCGGGTCAACAATCCAGGAATTACTGCAGGATAAAAACAGTCGTGAAAATACTGGGGAGAAAAGTTAGCAACGAAATGACACTAGTGTGAATTCCGGAATTTCGGTGGTTGCAAAATCTCACTGAGGCGAATAAAGACTGGCATGTACCGATTGTGTGCCGTAGGAGTTCCTGTGTACTGTCGTAGGTATGAGTTCTACTTGATTAACTGTTTAATTTTCTGTACATATATAATAGGGAAAGTAGCCCCGTTATAGATACAAGCCAAGAAAACATATTCTCGTACTGAAAGCCCATTAGTTAAATATAATTTATTCTGTTGGTCTTTTGAACAAGACAAGTGATGTATGAAACTGAGAAAATCGTCAGGAAAGTTACGACATTTTCGATACATTCGTTCAATTTTGCTGAATGCCACGGGGCACATAAAAGTCCAAAAATAGATTTTGTTACTTCGTCGAAGATTAGCACTGCGTTAGTCCAAGCTTTGCTACTATTGAAACTATTATACAAATGAAATATAACACATTTGAAGTCTACCAATGAAAGGAGGATCAACAGGCGATGGAGTTGAAGGGTCATGAAAATCATCATGAAGTAATTCAACGTCGTGAAGCTCCTTGAGGCAAAGCCATTCACCATCTACGGAAACGCGAAAATTGCAGAGGTAGATGGTGTCCCGAGCGCCGGGCACCTCTTCGTCCAACATTCTCATCAAGCTAAAACCCAACGAACGAGTCATGATAAGCAATGCAAGAAGCATTCTAAACTACTACGAACGTTTTGAAAATAAAAAAAAAGAAGAAGAAGAAGGTGTGGAATGGAAGTTTAGAAATTGCCAAAAAGGATCACAAGAAGAAAGAAAGCGAATTTTTGATGGATCAACGCAGAATCAGAATTACGACATACACAATACCTAAACGTGGAGAGATAACCCTCATCAAGTCATTTAAAAATTGCGAGGAATAAAAAAAAAAACGTTAAACTCAAGATATCTTCAGGGCAGTAGAATCTTTGGGGGTTATTTCGATCATTTTCAACCCTAGAATAGCACCACGATTTCTATCAATTCTACTAGCGCTGTGGTATGGAATCCACAATAGTTTTTCAAAAACGTGCTCACAAAATTTTGTTAGTAACATTACTTTTTAATTTTCAAGTTCTTTCCAGAATTACATTACACTCCGAAAAAGAACGCCAAAACAATTATTTCTACTCGCAGCTTCCACAATTAAAGCACAATTTTCCTAAAGGCAGAAACTTGGAGAAACTATAAGTTTCTGAGACTCAAATTTTAGCAATAAAAGTGGAAAGTAGAATTACACAAATGTGGCGTACTTTCAACAGGTTTTTAAACATCGGTAACATCTTCGGGAGCTTGTCGTTACGCTTGATGCACGAGATATTTTTCTCTCTCACAAAAAACACATCTGACTAGCTTCTCCTTGTAGAGAGGTTGCTTTTGACGAGCTTACTGTGAATTTTCCATTCATTTGTGTGATTTAAAGACAGACGTTTAGGTAGTTGATGAGACTGTCAACATGATTGTTCGGCGAGGTTTTTGTATAGTTCTGAAAGTATAGGGGAAGCACTGCGAAAAAAGTTGTCAAATATCACACAACGTTCTTCAGTCCAACGTGCATTCACTTATGACGCTAGCAACTCAAAAATATGTTTTTAATTCAGTGAATACAAACGTTTATAGAAACCGATACTGATAGCTCTGTAATAAACAATTTATTGAGCTATTCCTACTTCTGCCACCAACACGAATAATTTGGTTTTAACAATGCGGCTGTTTTTTAGTACTGTCAAGTCGTGGACAGGAAAAGTTGACCATAATTGTCCACGTTCTTAATTTGCCCAAATCTGTACTGAACTTAAGCATTCAAAGCGTTCGAAATGTTTCTCATAAATTCGAGACCGTGAGAGAGGGCTAAGAGACCATTGTCCACAACACGTTCTTTGGGCTGCTGAGCGGAAAGGTAACGCGAATACGCCCTTCAAAGGAAATCACCCAAATAAAGCATATTTTGGAGAACAAGTGAACATATTTTACAAAACGATCCTGGCAATAATTTTCAGTAAAAAGCTCAAGAAGTGAAAAAAGGGAAGGGAGAGGTTTATGTCATTGACAATGAAATTAACTATCGTCTATGCAACCACAATTATTATGGGTGTACGTGTTAAACGTCAGTGTACCGCTTACCTGTTGTCGAAGAATAAGTTTAAAGCAAAGAATTAAAAAGGAGGAAGAAACGGTTCTCGCACATTGTGCAAGAGGGAGGCAGTTCGGGGAGGATCATTTATTGATCTGCTCCGGGAGAACCCGTCGGTAAAATCAATAGAGCGACACCCCACACTCCACCGTCCTCACGAAGAACATAACGAGAACTCAGCTGATGTAGAGGGGAAGCAACCGCGCAAAATCCCCCTCATTCACAACCTCGGCCAAGTTGACAGTTGTGACTCAAACAACTCTGTGACGTATTGTGACTTATTCGGGCGTTGCCGCAACCTGTATAATAATCAGCCCAACGAAATCTCCGAATCGGAATTCCCCTAGCAAATATTATAATTCAACCTTTTATGATATTGAACTGAGGCAAACGGGAAAAAATGAATATAGTTGTCAATAGCAAACAAAAAAACAATGACTTCCGGCCGTACAGTACACATGTGCAGCATGCAAAGGCAGAAACTGGAATTTAGTACCACAGCGTCTAAGACGTACGAATTATAGACACGGTTTCTGTACGGACAAATATTTTTCTAACTTACTGTCACGATTCATCCTAAAAACGGACTACACGCTCTCAATATCGGAAAAAATAACTATCAACAAAGAAAAGCAATAGGTGATATTGGAGTGGAAGTAACACCAGAATGTGTTGCTAAAATGAGGAAAGAAAAATACTGCGACACCATGGAAGATATTTCCAACGAATTGCTTCACGAACATAATTTCTAAAATACGCCACGATTAATATAATTTCTACAAAGTTCATGCGCCATGCTACATTTCCAATTATCCAATTCAAGCAAATGACGATGTATTTTTGCAAACCACCACAGCCAGAGCAAACCTGTTTACATATTGAGGATTGTTTTGTTACACTAAACAACGCAAATATACTTAATTTTTAACAAGCTCGGGTTTTTAAAAATAAATACAAGTATAGTGGTAGGAACTCCGCTTCTACAACTCGAGAAAAAACCAATTTCCATAGAGTGTTGGAGTGGTCTTTCATTCAAAATCAACTAGTACATCTCTACGCTGATGACCTGATTTATGCCGTCTGTCATAGGACGCTGCACACGTAGAACTACAGGCGTACGCTTAGGAATTGGGCTATTGGTGCAACACAAGGGGGTTGGAAATTATTCCAAACAAATCAGCAGCTGTCAGTTACACCTATTACGGAGCTCGTTCAGCACTACCTACATCACCCTAATTCTAAATCCCATCGGTACCAGGGAATTATTCTAAACTGTCGTCTCACGTTCGGAGATCACGCAACTTATCTTCTTCAGCGCCTAAGGCAGAGATCTTGAGAACTCAAGCCCCTTTTCAATAAACCAAACATTAGCTGGCACAATAACGTCCTGATATATGAGATACTGATCCGTCCCATCTCGACGTACTACCTTCAGATTCGGGACGACCGCTCTTGGTCCCAATTTCGAAGATAGGAAGGACAATAAAACCGAATGGTTCAGTGAGTGAACCGTCCTGAAAACGCCACCGTTTGTGTGAAACGTAACGATCTATCGTGATTTCAAGTTACACTCGCCCACAGAACAAAATGTACGTCATTCGTCAACGACGACATAGACCACATAAATGCATATGGTAAAACAGGCTTAAATGCTTCGTTTGACTCGTCCACCACACGTCCTCCGTCTCGTTTCTCGTCGTTTTCAAATTGTTTCAATTCTAAACAGTAAAAAATACCTATATTCGATTTGCACTTTCCTTTTGTTAGTCCTACAGAGCAGAAAGGCAAATTAAATAGCAGACTGATATTTTTTTACTGGACTCGTGAGCCGGAAACATGCCATTTGGGAAAAGGATTGTATGTTTATGTCTGTAAACGTGATCGCGTGAAAACGGCTCAAATTGATAATTGGGCTGCAGATTCCCATAGTACACCAAAACAAGAGTATGAACAAAATCGGCCCACGACTAGCAATAGTTATCAAAACACCAAATGTTTTTTTTTTTCAAAAACGGCTCTAAAATGTTTGTACAGATACTTCCAGATAACTCGACAGTACCACGCAATTTTCATACGAAGGGAAATTACGAGTAGCACAATATATCATCAAAAATTCCTCGCAAATTCGATGCGGTATATACGGTGATTTTACTGCTCAGTAATGGTCGTGGCATTAAGCGCCACCAGTAAACAGATTTAGTAAAGGTGACACAGAGGTGGCTCCACAGATTTAGTCCTGCTGAATGTACGCGGGGCTGAGGAAAGCGTTGCGTGATGCGTCGCACCAGATATTATACCAACTAATAGGTTGAAAAAAGTAAACTAAGTGAAGCCTTCTTGATTGACTCCTGACGACAAAACGCGACTTTCGATCCATAATTAATAACGTTTGAAGTTGAGTGACGTACGACCGACCGCGCAACGCTCAAAGATTTCTGATCGCATCAGGGCTACTCTTATGGGGATGTGAAACTCGTGGAATCCACGGAATCGCTTCAAACCATTCAAACAAAGCGGAGATTTTCTCATTGACTTCCACGGGGTCGTACAAATAGCTCGAAATGCGATTTGCTAAACTGGCATACTTAATTCTTTCATTAATTACCGAAGATGCAGGCAAGTGAGAACTTTCCCATTGATTTCCATAGCCAAATAAGGGGTTTGACAGCACAAAAAACAATCGGATTAAAGAAACATTTGGTGCAAGTATCAAACAACTGTTTTTGAATTAGTTTATATGAACTTGGTAGAAGTTAACTCTAAGTATAGAAACTAGTGGCGCTTACTGTTTTAGAACTTATTCAGCGTATAGGTGCGGTTCGTGAGACTGTTAAAAAATTGGTTTTTCTGAAAAGAATTTTGTTTACTGTTTTGGAATTATCGTGCAAAAACTGGCAGAAATTGTAGTAAGTGAAGTGAGTATTTCTTGGATTGCTCATAATTTTCTTATATACGCTATAAACCCCCCAATGCATAGGAACTTTATTGGACTACCTCTCTGATTCATGGACCAAGCAATCCGCGGGAGGTGATACCATGGAGAATGCCTGCTGACACACCCAGCCAAAGTATCTTCTCACCAGTCTTCTTGCACCGCACACCTCGGCAACCTATAGTCAACTCTCCAACTCAAATGTACTGACACTTCGCCGCAAAAACGTCCTACCATATTTAACAGAACACATGTCATTCACGTAGTGATTGGTAGACATATTGGTCAAACAGCGAACCATTAACAGTAAAGTAGTCACAGTATACTCGGAGTAAAAAAGGAGCCACCTAACTGTGCAACAAGTCGGAGCAGTAAGCAAATAAGTACATGTCACTAGCAGAGTGAAATACGTAACTAATCAAAGCGGTTAATTGAATTGCGCCTAATCAACATCCACAAGTGACCACCGCCTGTTGGGCGATAACAGGGCGACTGCGAATCAGACGAACAATTTTACCTTTGTCGGCAGTTCGAGTCTTCGGAAAAGTTTTGGAGATAATGAAGTCGAAGGATCCCATGGACGGAGACCTAGAGGAAGACAATCGGGACTCGAAATCCCGGAAAAGGCTACGTTTTTCCAACGGGGACGGAGTCTCATCATCGCCGCAGGCAGCCATACCTGTCAAGACAATACTGGGCTGTTAGCGTCAACGCAAGCTTGACACGAAAAGGGAACAACATCATAACCTTATTTGTCAAACAATCGATTACTCTAGGACACATTAATCGAATAGATTCTCAGGCCACGCTGAGTAATATGACCAACGCGCACCATTATAGCCCGCCACGATATATTTCTTTTATTAATTTTAAAATGAGGGCTCAGGTTTATTGAACAAGAAAACTCGATCTAAATAGGTGAGCAGTATAACTTTCTTGCTCACTTTCACATGGTTGTGCTGGAATATTAATAGCAAATATATCAATTGGCGAAATTTTATTTGTATCACATTTTTCAAAGGTTCGGCAATTCAGAGCCATTACATCGATTTTTACATATTTTGATATATTCTAACAAATGCTGTTAGTGAATAATCTGAAGCTTAATTGCATAGCCCATGAAAGGTAACCAAAATAGAAACTGTTGAAGTGTTGTCTTGTATTAGTACGTAAACTGTGAGCGGTATAGAAAGCCTTTAGAACTTGAGCCAGATAATGTTTGGGCGTAAGGTGGTAGGTTCTTTTACTCCACGGGACATTAACTTTAGAACATAATCTAGGTTTTGCAGAGATACAAAACTAATATATCGGTAGCAAACATCGACAACGAATAAATAACGGATGTAGATTCCGAACCTGTTCTGGAACGAGCGCAGAGAGCTCGGATTCGTACCAGGCATTTTTCCGCCTCCCTCGTCTGCTTCTTCTTCCCATTTTTCGAGACACGAGAAGAATCGGTTACGGAAGAGTTCTACGGCCGGGACTCGTGCGACTGGTCAATTGATTCATTCCTCAGTTTATGAGCTATTATTGGTAAAAATGCAGCATCCAGGCCTTATCGTCAGAGGCTACGTTACGACTTCGGTTACAAGACAAATAATTAAGTCAGGAATGAACGATTTATTTCAAATCTCGAAAGGGACCATTCAAATTATATGCGAAATCGGGCCTCACGGTTAGGCGTCTGCATTTCAGCTTCACTTATTATTATTATTATCATAAACCAACAATTGATAAACAACTCTACAGTCAGGCAGTGATGCATCGATATGTTGTATTTAAGGATCGATAGATTAGAGTATCGATTGTAATTCTATTTGTAGCCTCAAGTATAACCTTCTTCTACAGGAATTGTTCGGGGATCTTGCGACAGTTGCTGGCGTCCTCTGGTTTCTGTTCCGATTGTCTCTCCAAGGGTATGTTGACAACCGCCACTTCTGTTCCGTAACTCATCTCCGAACGTTAGTCTCTCGTGTTGCTCCTTCGCGATCGGTTCCTTTCATTTGAGTAACAAACTGTAAAGAATTAAAATGAATCAAACGAACGCGACGGTCTCTTTCTCGATCTCTGCTCCGGGTAAAATTATACTGATTGGGGAACACAGCGTTCTCTACAATAAACAGGGAATCGCAGCCTCCATCAACAAAAGGACCTTCCTTCACTTTAAAGAGCACAAACAGGCTCACGACCAAATTACCATCAACTTGTTGAACACAGTCACCGAGTGGGACTTCAAAAGTGTTTATAATTTGATTATACTCGACAAGCCTCTTAGCGTCGGGATGAAGGAATTTTCCATTTTTACGCCCGAGCTTCTTAGGCACGAAGAGTTTGTCGATATGATTCAAGAGTTCGTGAATCAGAAGGTTGAAGATGGGACTCCACAGCAGAAGACGCTCGTCGCTGTATTTTACGTCGTACTCGGGATGTTATGGTGCACCGACATCAACATGACGCCGTTTGACATCGAATTGACGACGGCGCTAACGATTGGTGCTGGAACGGGAAGTTCAGCTTCGTTTGCTACTTGCGTTGCTGGTGCTGTCTATCATTACATCCGTCTCAAGGCGTTCGAGAAACTGGGCTCCGGCGAGTACAATATCTCCTACGAAATGTTTAAGCCTTACAAAATGGCTTTGGCCACACACTACTGCGGGTTCACTGACGAAGTACGTTGAGTCACATATTATGAACTCTTTCTAGTTATAAAACCCGTTCTACGTTCAAAGCGATTTGAAAAACGTGGATAGCTCACTGAGCTGATCAAGACGAGGACACACCTTGCCGTCCCCACACAGCATTTCCATGAAAGGTTCATTCCATTTTTGAATCACAGCTCCTACATCCCTATTTTAAGCCTGCTTGATTGTTCAGATAAGGCGGTAACCTGAGTTCTTCAACGATCTTACTGTTGCTCTGCTGGTACTGCTTTTTCATGCAAGATACATCCCTAATTTGATCTATGAGAAATGTAAGATCTGCCTGAGTGTGTCACTCTGCTAACTTGGCATACCCTTGATCATCTCTCCATTGTGGCACATTCAGTAGAAACATAAGACGAGAAGACATCAGTGCACTAGCTGAATCAGCTGAGGGTATATTAGGTCTTGGCCAGAGAGGTTGAACGGCTTACCTGTGGCTCTTAGAGTGGGTTTTGGAATCTTCCAGTCCCTCCACATAGCTGAGGATTGCCCTTCCTTTTTCCCCTCACTGTTTGGCGACACAGCCCTTTGATCTTGGTTCTGAACCAGGATGGATGTCCCATAGGAAGTGTTCTAACGTCTAAGTTTCCCTGCATGAGCTGAAGATGTTCCTAAGGTGGAATTGACTATTGATTGATTGATTGATTTAGTGGGTTTACTACTGCATAAAGACCATTTAATCTCCATTTTCCGCTTTAAAAAAACGAAATTAAAGGGTCATTGTCAAATTTCGGACATTGAGAGCTCTCATTAGAGGGATTGGCCTGTGTTGACAGTGTTAAAAATTATTCGTTCAGGAGCTTAGTTCCTAATTTGACCTTGTTACGTTACAGAGACTGCCTGTACAAACTCGTGTCTAGTTGTTGAGTTATTTCAAGTGTTTACTGGATGCCCATTATGTTACCATTAACCAAATCACCTTCACCTGAATGAGTTAGCTGTTTGTCTCTCAACCCCTCCCCCATTCTGGAGATGTAAACGAGCTGGTGGGCTTTGGCATTCTTATTTTTCAGCTCAGCGTCAGTTAATGATACTTCAACCCATTTGACGATTTATCAAATTCTGAATTTCATTCATCTACACGTTTTTAAAACGACGACGTCAAGGGGACGGCAGCTGACGATGAACGGCCGACGAATTTAATCATATCTTTCGATGTTCGTTCCCTTCAGGCGCTTAGCTCCGTTCACAGAATCCTTTTGTCCTTGGCGACTGGCCATTGAATACAAATCGTAAGATTAATGTTGCCCAAGGATTTCAATTTGTTGATCGAGCTGAGGGATATTCATGTTTCTGACGAACATTGAGCAGCTCCGTTGCTATCAGTTTGTCCGGTTAGATTTGACCGTTGAGTTGCCTGAATTTAACAAGCTTTTTTGTGTTAATTTTTTTTGGAATTTATTCACAAAATTACATAACACGAAAAAGCGATTGAAACTCTTCTGCCACGTGTGTTTCTCTTATTCACTTCTATAATATTTAAAATGTGTACAAACACCAATGAATTGAAATTTGTATGCTAAAACAGATTGTGGCGTCGATTGTAACCAATTAATTATGTGGTAGGGGTGGTGTCTTACTACAAGTTTTATACCCTATGTCTAGGAAGGGGGATTGAAACTTTCTCAACAATTTTTACGCATCTAGAGTTTTGTTTTAATTTTCTTTACGTTACGATGTACTATTCTCTCTGTTTCTACTCGACAGTAACTTCTAGCTGAAATGTACAGCTAGGATTCACCTTTTTCAGGTTTTTGGGGGGCAACAGTCGTCAAACGCACAGGAGATAGAGCGATGTGCTCACATTCTAGAAGTGTTAGTGGACATTCTAGGGACCGTAGCTAATTAATAATTTTGGCGAATTTTATCAACACTAATAAGCGAGTTTAAAACAGAGAATCAAGCTCTGGCGACGAAGACACTCTTGGAAGGAGCTGAAATTGGCCTTGTGGCCATTTTGAGACCTATTTCTATAATCACTGCAGTTGCCATCAATCCTGGCCTAACGGGTATTTTCGGACAAGGAAAAGTTTAAACTCACATCGTTAAAATATATCTAAACCCCCGAAATGCAAGTGGAGTTTTTGAAATCGGAGCTTGAAAATTGTTTTCCACCCAAACACCCGTGAATATACGTACTTAGTATGTATGTTTCATGATGCCTCGTCGATCAGGTCAAGGTTTTCTTTCAAGATTTGGTAATTTGCTGACGAAACTCTCAACACACAGAATCAATGTTAAATTGTGTTCAACGGATAAAACCCCGTTTAGTTGCTTCTGTTTTTTTGTATAAGTTTTCCTCTTGTTTCAGGATAAGGAAGTAATCAACAAATGGGCTTTTTGTGTCGAAAAAATTATGCACGGATCTCCTTCGGGGTTGGACAACACTGTTTGCACTTTTGGAAACGCAGTTCTCATCAATCCCGTTGGAAGGAAAGATGGAGAATCCAATTTAAAAGTTTTGAACAATTTTCCTTCGTTGAGGATCCTCATGGTCAACACAAGTGAGAATATTTCTAAGGCTTCCTTCTCTTGCTCAACGAAGCACTAAAAAATATCTGGTGCGTAGCAACACACAACTTTCCACCACCCCTTTAAGTTCGAACACCACCTACATAGGCGGGCGCTATATCTTCGTTCAACGCATTTTTACAGGAACATTTATGGAGAACAAAATGTAGGGACTAGTTAGCTGAGAGTACTCCGAAAGTTTGATCGAAATCGTTAGAGCCGTTTTTGAGAAAATTGGAATACCGATAAATTAATATTCGACAAATCTCCTTTTCTGAGTTAACTTGGCTTATATCTCCGTTCAACATATAAGAAATAGAATAGTCCGCGTGAAAGGCGTTTTTAAAAAGGGGTTTATTAGTTTTACACAGAGTTACACAGAAATTATGGGGGAACGGCACTAACGTACACGGCGACTGTAGAGACAAGACTGACTGACTCTCGGCTGAAGGCGAGGGCTTTTTATATTAAATGAAATGTGGCGTCAGCAATTCATGGTGAAGGGGCTGATGTGTCAGGGGGTGATTTGGGGTACGGATACGTAACTCCTCCCCCCTTGGTAAAAATTTTTGGATACAATTTCTCAAAAAGTTGGAGACAAAAATTTCGGAAAAAATGGGGTCACATAATGGGGTGACAGGGTTGTATCACGTGCTCGTGTAAAAAGTGGGTACAAATCGTAAAAGAACACAAAAAGTATGAAAAGATTACAAGGTTTCTTAAAAAATACAGTATGCAAATTACGGTACATAAAAATATAATACAAAAATTTACATGAATCGTAGTGCATTTTGCCTGGTATTCGGCGTGTTACAAGGTATGCTGTCGTTGAAGAATTCCCTTATTTCTTATTTACATGTTCCGAGGGTGGAATTAGAGAGAGAGAAAAATTAACAAAAAGGAAAAAGTAGTGTTACACGGGCCCGGTATTCTGTTTGCAATATTGGACGTAAAGATAAAATATTAATGATATTAGCAGGACATAAAGGAGGATTGTCCAAAAACTTGGTACTGCAATTTCGTAAAATGAAAATCTATCAATGGGTTTTATGTTCTCGATCCGAACTGATGGGAGATCGAGATTAAGTAAGTGAATTTGCGTGTTAGGGCGTTTTATGGGTATTGTGTGGTGGTCAGTGTTAGTGACGATTAACGGTGTTCCTATTATGCTTCTGTGAGCTGCAAATAGTGTTCGATTATGGTGTATGATGTGGTGTGAACCTTGCTGTAGGAGATATATCCCTTGTAATATAATTGTTTCTGTGGTAATGTTCGTTGTCACGTCCAGTGCGTCTTGTTGAGGGAATGTCAGAAGATAACGGTTTATGTCCGGTATTAGTCTTATGTTGTTCGTGAGTGCGTTTAGTCGTGTGTAATCGCAGTGTTGAGTGGAATGATTGAGTATGAAATTCGACTCACATCGGAAGGTGGCTTGTGATATTAAGTGATTTGGGCATAAGTGATAGTAATGTCCAGAGGGACATGTGTCACGGAGGGCTAGTATGGTGTCGTGTGCTTTGAGAAGGTGGCGAATTGCGGGGACGATAGTGACATATTCAGATTCTGACTTGGTTGGAATGGGTACCAAGTAGTAGAAGTCGTAAGCTCTAGGGTCGACTAAAGGAATGTCTAGGAAGTACACTATCTCTGTTGTACCAACAAAACATTGGACTTTTATGTGTGTCTGTATTTCGAACAAATCCTTTCCGGTGAACTTTAAGAGTCGGGGGCCATAGAATTTGGATAGTCTAGATAGTTCGGTTTGTAATGAACGGGCGTCTATTATGCTGGGGTGTAATTTACCTATTTCACAGAATGTGAGAGATGTTTCTACATCTTGGATTATGTTAAGAAGTAAATTTAGAGTGATTTGATAATGTTCCAAAAGATCATTGGTTGCTCTGATATGGGTGTTTTCCCCAGAATTAAATTCCTGAAGGGATTTTAATTCTTGTTGCAATTGTAGGTTGTTGTGATTGATTGTGTTCATTGTCTTATTGAAATTTAGAGCGAATGCTGTGTTGATCGAGTACTGCGAATTGATTTGGGTTCGTAGTGTTTCTTGATTGTGTGTCAAGTGGTTGAGAATGTTAGTGTATCGTTCGTCGTCCTTTGCGTCTAGGTTTCCGGTTACAAATTTGATGAGAGATCCTAAGCCATCGATAAGTCCTCTGGTATATCGACGTTTAGTTCTCATTGGTGTTTCTATTTTAAGATTTTGGAGTTTTGTATTAATCAAACTGAAGGTGTGATTAATGGAAGTAGATAGTAAGTCTGTACGTCGGAGGTATGTAGAGTCTGTGTGAATGATATTGTTCAGTACCTGCCTGTAGTGTGTGTCTAGGGAACTGAGTTGTGAGGTTAACGCGCTGAGATTGTAGAAGTGAGTGATGGTATGGTATCCTTCTATAATCCGAGCGGGTTTTGTCTGAATAGCGAGGAGTCCAGGATTAGTTGTTAAGTTTACGATGTTTAATTGTGAGGTTGTTAGTGACGCTTGAGTTTGGAGTGCTGTGAAGGTGAGCACGAGTAGAAATCTGTAACAAGAGTGTAAACGTTTTATTGATACAAAGATCCGTTGAGAATCTCGGAGCACATCTGTTCGCGAAGGCGATTGATGTCGCTCTGTGAGAAGGTCAATTTATCGTCTTTAGATATCAATTTCGCGAATTGGCACATGAAAATGCCACAGTCATCCGAATTGTCTTGTTGTGGGACAGTTCGTAGGTGAATTGTTTCCCAATTTTCGGAGTCTAGAAGAATACCTCTCTTTTCGAGATATTCGAAAGCAAGGTATGATTGTATGTTTTCTAGAACGTTGACTGCATCACGAGTTGCGGTTTTCTCTTGTATCTTACGTTCTGACAAGGAGTCCAAGTAGACGAGGTGTTTCTTCCTGTTGTCAACAACTGTCAATCTCCAATGGTTATTGTCGTAGATGGGTATTATCACGATATCTTTGACAAAGATATCCGATCGTCGAGTGAAATTTCGAACACGATCGTAACCATCAGCCTTAAGAAGTGGATACAGAAATGAATTGAAACAGAACGTCGAAGGGAGTGTTTTGTCAGAACGACTCCTTTCGTCGATTAGTTCCATATAAAAGTTGACTATCATGTCGTCTACCCAGTGTCCTGGCTTCAACGTAATTGTGTTGGCTCTAGTGATTCTCAAGCCGTATTTGTGAGCGAGTACGTCCGTTAGTGGTAAGGTATCGTTCCAGGCGTTGTGTACTTTTGTGGCGAAGAATTTACGAGGAGGTTTGACGTTGGAGAGATGGATTTTCTCTCGTGTGTTATGATGACGAGGTTGTATAATGGCTGTTTTAAGAACTGGATCTACTGTTTTGACTTCCTCTTTATTGAATTTGACTTTGGATTTGCTCTGGCGTTGCACAGTCTTTACAAAGGCTTCAGAAGGTATTTCAGGAGGATCGGACCTACCTGAATTTTTGGTTTCGATAACCTTATCTTTGTATTGCTTCAACTTATCAGCCGTGTGCTCGTAGAGAGCGTTGACTTTGGTCTTGTGTTGGCTAAGATAGTGGTGAGCAACTATTTTGTCTAAGTCAATTTCAATTGCAGGACGGTTGTTAATGTGTCTATAGAGTAGTTCAAAAGGGGTGATTTTTGTTACGGAATGAATCGAATTGTTGTATGCTATTATAGCGTAGTTAATTTTTGTACGTGTGGTTGTTCCTTTAAATTCAGTTTGGGTGTTGATCAACCTAACGTGTTCAATGAGTGTCGAGTGGAATCTTTCGATGATGCCATTTGATTCCGGATGTTGTGAGGAAATGAAATGGACGTCAATCTTGTGTAGAGCTAAGAGTTCTTTCACAAGAGAGCTCTGGAATTCCGCACCATTATCAGCAACTATGCTGATCGGTAGTCCGTGGTGGGAAAAGAATTTCATTAAACCGTTCACAATTTCGACGCTCGAAGACGAGGTAATTGGATACGCTTGTGCATATCGTGAAAAGGTATCTATTATGGTAAGGAACTTGGTGTTTTCTATTGAGAATTTGTCAACGTGTAGAATTTCAAGTGGCCGTGAAGCGGTCGGTGTGATGTTGTATTTGGGTTTAAGAGGAGAACGCTCATATTTGCATTTGAGACAATTCTCACAGTTGTTGATGTACTTTTGGATGGAAATTTTCAGGTTAGGCCAATAATATTCTCGTTTAAGCTTTTCATATGTCTCCTCGATTCCTCGGTGGTTAGTGGTGCCGTTGTGGTACGTGGAAATGATTTTGGTCTGTTGGGTTTCGTCTTGGATGTCCGTTAGTAAGGTGGAGTATTTTGTGACTTGTATTTCTGAATGCGCGAAGTGCGTGGTAATGACCTTTACAAATTTATCGTACGCATCTGTTTTGAAATAGATACCGTACTTTATTTTAGGGTGTAGATACTCTTTGATGAATTGGATCAGCTGTGTATCGAATTTGGATTCATTTATATTGACCAGAATTCTAGTTTTGTTTCCAAACAATTTTGATATTATAGGGGTTTGAGTAGCAGATTGACCAGTGACGCTTAGGATTATTTGATTGACACATACGTTTACCGGTTGATCCCTGATGGGGACTGTGGCAATGGTGTTGCCTAAGAAGTTAGAGTGCACTGTGCGATTTGAAGGTTCCGTTGTGTTCGATTGGATGGACATACTTTCGTGTTCGGATTCCCTGTCGGAGTCGACATTGACAACAACTGATTCGGCTATATCTCTGACCATGTTCGGACTGAGGTCGAGTTGTTGGTTTAAGGCGTTTGACAGTTCTTTCGTCAGATCCAGTGTATTGAGGTCCTCAATTTGGATCCTAGATAGAGCGTCCGCGTTGGTGTTAAGCGCGCCTTTTTTATACACTATTTCGAAGTCGTAGGCTTGCAACTTCGTTTTCCAACCAAATAGTCGTGAACTGGGTTCTTTATGGGAGAATAGCCATTGTAGGGGACGATGGTCGGTGAAGATGGTGAACTTCCGACCAAATAGATAAGGTCTGAAGTAACCTACAGCCCAAACTATCGCAAGCAGTTCCTTTTCGATGGAAGAATATTTTCGTTCCGCCTCGTTTAGTGTTCGACTTGCATAGGCGATAGGGAGGTCTGAGCCATTTGTGACTTGGCTGAGAACAGCACCTACGGCTACGTTACTCGCATCCGTTGTGAGTCGGAAAGGTTTAGAGAAGTCAGGGTACTGTAATATAGGGTCGTTGCTCAATAAATGCTTGCAGGACTCGAAACAGTGTTGATATTCTGGGTCTGAAACATCAATTAGGGTATCCTTCTTCAAACACTTGGTCATTGGCTTTGTAAGTAGGGCAAAGTCCTTGATAAACTTCCTATAGTAGCCAAGTAATCCAAGGAATCCCTTAATTTCTTTTGTGGTTTTGGGAATGGGGTAATTTTGAATTGCGGAAATTTTGTCAGGATTCGGTTTTACGCCATCCGGGGTTACAATATGGCCTAAATAAGCTACTTCCCTTTTGAGGAAATCCGTTTTATCTAGCTGGATTTTAAGGTTAGCCTTCCTCAAACGTTTGAAGACGGATTCTAGCCTGTGAATATGTTCTTGCAAACTGGTACTGAACACTATTATATCGTCTAGGTACACACAACAGTATTCATTAGCGATCCCTCGGAGAATGTTGTTCATTACTCTTTGGAAGGTGCTAGGTGCATTTCGGAGACCAAATGGGACACGAGTCCACTCGAGGTGACGAGTCGGGGTGCTGAATGCGGTCTTGGCAATACTGTCGGGGTCCATTTCTATCTGATGGAAAGACGATTTAAGATCGATAGTACTAAAGTAGTGACATCTACCAAGTTTGTCAAGTAGTTCGGAAATCTGCGGGAGTGGGTATTTATCTTCTACTGTTTTTTCGTTCAACTTCCTATAATCTACCACCAGTCGGAACTTCTGTTTCCCACTGCTATCCTTCTTCTTAGGCACGATCCAGATTGGCGCGTTCCAAGGACTTTCAGAATTGCGGACGATCCCGTGTCGGAGTAGCTCCTCCATTTGGTCATCCAATTCTTTCAAGTGGACCTCTGGGAACCTATAGTTTTTAGTATAGACTGGTATGTCATCGGTGGTTCTAATGACATGTTTGACGCCATTGGTGCAGCTCAAGGGGTTACCTTCTTGGTGGAAGATGTCAGAGTACTCAATTACTAATTTCGTTATGGCAGACTGTTCCTCTTCGTTCATATGATTTAGCCGGAGTTGGCCAAGATCAAATTTGAATTTAGGATTCTCAAAATTGTTCAAATTAGTGGTTGGATTGGTTGGTTTGACGTTAATAAGAGGCATTGTATTTAGTTCTTCGACGAGTACCGGGAAGTTTTGAATAAATTCTGAAGGGGTTTCACTGGAGTTTAGTATCCTCACAAAGGTTTGGGAATTCTTGACATTAATGAGACATTGTGGGATTTCGAAAGGGCCTACTCTGTGGTATGGTAGTATGGCAGTACCATTCTCCATATTCTCGACAATGAGTTTAATTTGCTGGATACATCTACTGTCAATGTGGTGGACTTCTTTGAGTTCTAAATTTAGAAATTGTAGAGGAATTTCGGTCGTTGGGGTTTGTAAACAGTTATTTTGCAGGTTTACGGAAGCTTGGACTTTCTTCAGATTTTCAAGTCCTAGAAGGAGGTCAAATTTGGAGTGGAAATCGAAAATGTTGAACTTTAAGTTCAGGTTTTCTTTACGGAAAAGAGTGTCGCATGGTACTAGAGTACTGGAGTTGGATAGAGAAGTTCCGTGGACGGTTTTTACCCAAGAGGGGTCCTCTATGGTGTTGTGTGAAAAGTGTAAGTGTGCAATTTGGGGGTTAATGAAACTAGCTGAACTACCTGTGTCTATTAAGATTTTCAAATTTAATTGTGGTAAAGTGACATATGGCAATTCACTAGCGGGTTTATTGTTTAGCGTCATTAGGTTGTGTATTCTGGGTTCGGGCTGGTGTCGCCTAAAAAATGGTCCGCATTATTTTCCGATGTCGGGCCTACGTCTTGTCTTGGATCCTGGGTGCGATCCTCTCTGATTGTGGCAGGCGGTTCTGGTGTCTCGTGCCAGTCGGTTGGAATGTTTGTACATTCGGGACATGGACACCGTTGTGGTGGTTCATGTTCTTCTTCAGGCCACACCTCGCCTATCTCAATATTATGATAGTTGGGGTTCGTGGTCTGCCACGACATTGGGGACCATTGTTTATGGTGTTGTTGTTGTTGATGGGCTTGTTTCAGCTGCCCTTTTTGTGCTGGTTTTTGAAAATGATTCTGCGGTTTCGCGTTTCCATTATGGTTGGGTGATGATCCGTACCGTGGATTATGGTATTGATTGGGTCTGGGATGTCTGAATGGGTTATGTTGGGTGTGAGCATTTGGAAATTGTGGTTTTGGGTAGGAGTTTTGCGGTGCATGGCCTGTGTGATAATTTGGTGGTGTGTGGTAATTTGGTTGTGAACGAAAGTTTTGTGGTTTCTGATGATTTGAAGGGTGTGACTTAGGGCGGTAATTGGGTATTGACGAAAGTTGATAATCATTAGTCATCCACCCTAAGGCTGTATTCAAGTCACTGGGTTGGCGTGCTCTTAGATTCCCACCCAGTGGTTCCCTCAGGTTGAGTAGGAAACACCTTAATGCCAAAGTCTCGTAGTGTCTACTTAGTGTGGCAGCATGTCTCGGGTCGTGAGTGTTGAGGTAGGAAATGATCCTATTCAACACGTCCCGTACCTTGCCGTGGAACGAGAATGGGGTTTCGTTTTCGCTTTGTCTGAGGTTAGTCAGTTCTAAATTTAAGGTGAATACGTCTCGCTTATCTGGGTATGCTTGTAACAGGGCTTCCTTAAGTTGGGCATACGTTTTGATACTTCTGGACGAAAGTGTAAGAGAGGCTGGGGGTCGGATTTTTGACTTGAATGCATTGAGGAGCACAAAGTTTTGGAAGCAGTCCACGTCCATAGGATCATGGTATCGGTCAAACAAACGTTGTGTTACCTCCAAGAAGTCGTGGAGTGTTTCTGCCTGTCCTGAGAAGACGGGGATGATATCTAAATGTTCGCCTTTTAGGGCGGGGGTTTCAGATTTGTTCCCTTGGCGTTCAGGACTCTGGCTGGCTGTTTGCATCAAATTAAGAGCAGCAGTTGTCTCCGCCATACGGGACTCTTGAGTTGACAACTGTTGTTCCTGTTCTGATATTACTTGCCTAGCCGTTTCGAGCATTTGGCTCAAGCGAAGTATTTGGGCTTCAGGACTTTATCCTTCAGCTCCGTTGTTACCTTGTGGGTTCATGGTAATTGTTAATTCGTCAGTACTATCGTCGGATTCGGAAAGAACGTCCCGATGTAGGATCCCTAGTCGGTTCGTAATCCTATCGGTAACGTAGCGCTTGAATGATTTCGGAATTGTGCTTAGTTGTGTTACAGGTTTAGAGGTATAAGGCCGTGTACCTTAGTGTTACAAGTAAAACGTTGAAATTGCACAAAATGAATGAAATGGGTGCGCCGTGTATACAAAGAAAAAAAGAATAACAAATCGTCGTCGGGCGAGCTGAGTTGACGAATGAAGGTCTGCCGTCGGTGGGTGAGTCGAGCTAAGTAGAGATAAAGCTTCCGAGAAGCGAAGCGCTGAGGCGCAAGGAGAAGAAAAAGGACAAGTTGTAGTCCGGTCGAGCGAAACGCAACGGGCAGCGCAGAGAGATTGACGCTGTTGTGCAAGTCGATAACTTCCAGTTAAATAAGGAGGACTCTGCCTAAATTGTTTCAATTTGAAGTGTTCTTAGCGGAAAAATGCGTCCGATCCTTTGGGGGTGTGAGTTCGAGACGATATGCCCTCGTTCTGCGATGCCTCAGGCCCAATAAAATGCGGAACACAACTAGTGGTTTGCGAGATCGCGACGATATTCCCTCGCTCAACGAAGACTCGAACCAAAAATAAATCGAAGTACACTAAGAAACTGGAGTTACGAAAGAATAAAGACGATTATTGTTGCGATTGCGCTTGTTCAACTAATATTTCTTGACTTGAAGTTCAAGAGGTTTAAGGGTTCTGTTGATTCAGAAAGAAGATGCTCGGAGATAGCTCGTAGAAAGAAAAATGTGTGCCGTTTTTGTTACTTACAGATGGGTCAGCATGCTGTAAGGAGTCAGCCTTGTGGTTGTGAAGCTTCTAGATAATCCTTTTCACTGGACACTGTTACGTAGGTTACCGTGGTTTTCGCGTATCCGTCGCCAAAAACTACACGTTCTTTCCGACTGCGCCAGAAATAGAATAGTCCGCGTGAAAGGCGTTTTTAAAAAGGGGTTTATTAGTTTTACACAGAGTTACACAGAAATTATGGGGGAACGGCACTAACGTACACGGCGACTGTAGAGACAAGACTGACTGACTCTCGGCTGAAGGCGAGGGCTTTTTATATTAAATGAAATGTGGCGTCAGCAATTCATGGTGAAGGGGCTGATGTGTCAGGGGGTGATTTGGGGTACGGATACGTAACTTATATATACAGAAATAATTATTGAAAACGAAATGTTGGTATGGGTAAATAAAAGACACTCCGTTAAGATTTATCACATCTGGTGAAAAAGTTACCCTGGAATTTACGGAAATGTTAGAAAAAACGTTATTTTTGACACATTTTAATTTTTATCTCTGTTCAATTGACCGTCACAGGAACATTTATTGAAAACAATATGTAGGTATTAACTATTTGAAAACATCCTGTGAGTTTGGTGAAAATTGCTGAAGCCGTTTTGCCAAAAAGCGGAAAAAAACCTATTTTTGCTTCAGGGGCCCATATCTCTGTTCACCGTATTTTCATGGAGATATGGGATTGTGGAAGGGCGGGTGGGGGAGTAAGGAGGTCATGCACCTCTGGGTAAACCCACTAGAGGTGAATGGAACGTCTTGAATAGTCTGTCAGTGGTCGGTTCTAAGTCTTTTATGTATGGGTGATATGTAAAACCGTCAGTTGGTTGTTTTCGTTTGTGTAGTGTTTTGAGTGGCGTGAATATGGTGTCGCATTTTGTGTTGATTTGTTCGTTTATGATCTGTCCATTGAAGTTTTTTTGTTAATTAATTTCCATGTTTTCTAATATGTTCAGTTTTCGTCCTTTGTATTGTTCATGTAGCAAGATGGTGCATTCCTGTATTTTGGTAGGTTCATGTCCAGTTGTCTTGAGGTGGTTGGCAAAGTTTGAATCGTCTTTGTTCCTACTAAGAGATTTAATGTGTTCTGAATATCTGGTCCGTCTTTTCCGTCCTGTCTGCCCTATGTATGCGTTTTTACAAGTACAATTATTTTATGTACCCCACTTTGGTCGAGTGGGATCTGTTTGAAATAAGAAGGTTGCAGCTTATATTTAGTTAATTTGACAATGTTTAGAAAATTAAGAGTTGGGATGTGTGTTTCAATGTTGTGTGTGTAAAAACTTGAGTCAAAGAACAATGTCAGACAACTGTGAAATGATTAAGATCGCCTCCAGGAAAATCGGGAATGCTCACCACAACAGCCAACCAGCACAGTTTTTGAGACTTATCTGGATTTATGATGAAAAAAAAAACTGTTGTACGATTAATTTTTGTCGAACTTTATCAAAAACAGAAAAATATACCCATATTGACGAAGGAAGTATTTCCAATACTTCACTCTGCAGAGGGATAGTCGAGGACACAGTGCGATGAAGGAGATGACTGTACCATCTCGGTATTTTTACTTTCCTCAGCTCCACATAGTACAAAGGAAAATTGAGTACTTGGCTCATGAACATTTGGAGTTTTCTTGAGATCTTCACGTTTCAAAGGCCAATAAGTCCGAAAAACAGCATTTGGGAAAATGTTCTATGAACTGAGTTAACTATAGTTATCATGAAGATCAAAACACAAGTTTTTTTTTGTCAAAGTGATTCTTAACTATTTTTATTACATTTTTGTGTGGACAGCTTCAAATAACCTGGCAGTATCATCATTCATCCCTCATCTTTGGGGAAATGAACTAGAGCAGCATATTAAATTATCATCAAGTTCGAAGAAAATCGATATTAGTGTAGTTTTTTCCCTATAAAATCTGCTCAAATTTAGCTAGGCATTCTCAGAAAAATTATGGAGGTAGTACAGTAAAGTGCCTATGGCGTGAGAGTTTAACAACGCTCATAAAATAATTAGGAGCATCCCCGGAAATTGTGGAATTTCCATCGCTGGCGTTTTACTTACTGCTACTTCTCCCGTTTTTGCTCGATAATTCCCAAACAATTAACTCGATCCTTCTCAAAAAATTGTACTGACGGTCTTATGGATTCCCTATGCACTGATTGCCGAATGGAAAAAAGATTGTATTAGTTGCTTCAGCCATAAAAATCGTTGAATGTTTGGGGGCTGAGGAAAGTTGTGTGATGCATCTCAGCAAATATTATTTTAAAACCATTCGTTTAACAACTCATATTTTTGGGGAGAAAAGCTCTTTTTTTCTCGAAGAATCGAGATTTTTTTTTTCATCGAGGCCTCTCCTTTTTTCAGATATACCGAGAAAGACGTCAGATATTATTAAAAAAGTGACGGACCTTCGAAAGTCATGTCCTGAAGCTGTTGGAGCGGTTATTCACGCAATGGGAGTCGTTGCAGACGATTTCGTTACAGCTCTGTTTGAGATAAAAGATAGTGAAAGCTCCCAAGACAATTTGGAGACCTTCAGGCAGCTTGAGGTAAGACGCTCTTTTCAAGACGTTTCACGTACTTCTCATGTTCTGATGAGTTTTGTCTGATAAAAAGGTCTATTGAGAGGAGTGATATGTTACAAGCAAAGTTAGCGACGCATGTTGAATTTTCTAGAGCCCAATGCTACTATGAAAATGTGTTCTAGAGTTTAAGAAAACTTTTGATTGCTAGTGCGCTATGGAAAGGTAATGTGATCTGGGCACCTATTTGTTAGTTTGTTCTGTTAACCGCTTGCAATTATATGCACTACCTCGCCTAATCTGTGGTGAACCAATTACATCGACTTCTTCCTTCAACTACGTGACGAGATGTGAGTTAGAAGGTGCCAAGGGCTGTATGGCAGAAGAGTCAAAACATCTGCGAAAAATTGTAAAACACTACACAAAACAATCTGAGGAAGTTTTTGGGACCTGAATTCGTGGAGGTATTTTCGACAACCTCTCACTGCATAAGCTCGTGAGCCACAGACCTCCTTCCGGTTCTTTCGAGAGGGCTCTACGATTTTCCTGCAGGCTTGGGAAATTTGGTGCCAATACTATTTCATGGGGTACTTATCCACGAAAGCGGAAGGTTGTGCAGATTATGGTAATACTCGTTAGTACCTTGCCATAAAATAGATATGCATCAAACCCTTTGTGACTGGAAACATTCAATCAAAAAGGGAGTGTTGTCTCTAATTGGCTCCACGAATTTACTCCTGCGTGTTGAGAACCAACCCGAAACCATGTAGTACAGTGTATTAGGTTGGTCCTAATGTCACTGTGATGTCAGCTCTTCTTTCTTGTCCTCTTCACCTTCACGAGAATCTTGCAGCGTTCTGGGATTCCCATACTGCGTCATCTTCTGGCTGAGCAATGTGCCGCCAGTTTTTTTGATCGGAACTCATCATTGTGCGAACGAATGCTTACAGTTGTACAGTGCCTCCACGGTGCTTCACCAGCCTGCCTGCCTTTGGCATGAGATGATGGCGAGGGAATCCTCATCCACCATTGTGCTGCACGGCAGTTTGGACTTGCAGCGTCGTGAAAATTAAATGCTCCATGCTAGGAGCTAGGTAAGGTAGAAATCCACCTCACTGTGGCGCTGCCTGGGCTGTGTACCACTCGTCTTGCCACCTCCCAAGGATTCCGGCTGATTTCTTTCTCCCCATTTTGTGCTTGCCTGGGGCTGTCTCATATTGGCCATCTAATGGGAAAGAGCTGTAGTTGCTGGTGCAGCTTCATGTGCTGCTTGCCACATCTGAAACCAAATGGCATCCACCATCACCCCCAAATATCGAACTGCTTCCCAGGTTTGTATTCAGAAGAATGGGGAGCAAAGTATCCATTCATTCTTCTTAGAGCTAGGACCCAGCTCCATCTTGTTCAGGGTGTGAGAGGAACATTGATTGTGGCGTGATGAGGGCAGGCTTGTTGGCACAAACACAACAGCTATTGCCTTCCACTGAGCTCTAATTCTGTAGTGTGCAAAGATCGCTCCTACGCAACAGTTATATTCAACACAGCGACCCCTGGCGTCTGTTAAGTCGATAATGCTGCGGCAGCACCTGGAAACAACGGTAGGACCCTGTTGACCGTTGTGACACTTTCTTCAATTAGTAGCAACGTGTTAGGGAAAATGCACACATGAGTACGACTCAAAAAAAAAAGGGGAAGCAATGAAAACGTCAGAGAGAGTAACTGTATCACTGTATTATTTTGCTGAGAGAAAAAAACGTTCGTAAGGAAAAAAGGTAACGTTCGCTCTAGGAGTGACAAAAACAAAGACAAAAAAAAGGGAACCTTCTCTCAAACTCGTTGAGGAGGGATGTCTTGACGATGGAGGCTGATTAGTTTGGCGGAAGTGAGAGTTGTCCAGCTGATAACACTGCTATCAATAAATTCTGCTAATCTGATAGCATAAATATCCGGAGCGTGTTGGCTTGAAGTGTTTGAAAAGTATGTGAAATGGGTGAAGTTGGTTGGTGGGTGTGAAGGCGCCATGATGCGAATTTCAACTCTGAATTGAGTAAGTTTGTAATCGAAAAAACATTGATCATTAATTAAACAATAGAGTTCAAGTGCAAATGAGTTCTGAGTGGAGTGCCTAATGTTCTCTGAACTATCGTATTCAATGAAGCTAAATAAATCTCTTCTTACACTTTCTTGTAAAGGAACTAAACCTTCCAGGTGAAACCCTTATTTCATGGCATTTATTTACTGCTATGGGCGTTGAAAAACGACTGTTTGGTTATGTTGCAGACTCTCATTGATCTTCAGCATGGACTCCTGTGCACTATAGGAGTTTCTCATTTTCGCCTGGATGAAATTTGCTTCATCACCAAAAGACGTGGTTTGCACTCTAAACTTACTGGCGCTGGTGGAGGAGGATACGCCTACACTCTTCTACCTCCGGACGCCTCTGAGGAAACTATTAAAGAAACTGTGGCCGATCTTAGATCTGCCGGGTTTTTGGTCGACGACATTATCATCAACGGTGAAGGAATCGCTATCGATTTCAAGTAAAGTTGGTGTTCTTAAAACGTTTTCCTTCAGTTCAAATCATAATTTGAATCGCTTCCAGGAAGCAAACTGTCGGTTCAATCACAATTGAGTTGTTATTTGCATCCAAATGTCAAAATTTACTTTCTTGTTTTCTTATAAAGAAATGTATTTTAACGAGTTACTTGATTTCTTGGACTTAGTTCCAAGTCTTCCAGGTACTCAAATGTCCGAGTGCTGTGATAAGCTCAACTCTTCGTTCTTTTGAACTTGTGTAGCATTTAAAAAAAAAGTATATTCCAACAATTCATTTATTGACTGATAATTGTAAGGTTCGTTTATTTCGCTGCGACTAAATGATAAGGCAGTACAAATATAGTGAGACGGACAAATCGCTCGACGCGTGCCTGCAATGTTCGTTCGTTTTTTGTAGTACACTTTTAAATTGAAATATAAATATTTTAATGGCCACCATTTATTTTGTCGATTCCAAATTTTATCAATTGTCGTCGGAAATGTGTCATTGCTGGGGATCCCCCACAGGAATACAATGTGCAATTATGAAAAGCACTGAAGTGTGGTAAAACGGATAATGCGACCAATTCAGCAGCCCTTGTGTCAGAATGCTCAATATAATCTACTTGAGGAAGAGAAAATTACTACGCACTACTCTCTGAATTTTCTCACTGAGTATGAGTGTATAACGTGTAGTGAAGTTGCTTTCAGCGATGTACCATGAAATTTGGCTCATTGGAATTTCTTATTATTTTTGTAAGGTAGGGGATCAAGAAAAATGACATTAACAAGAAGTGCCTTTTTTGACAAAAATAATCTGTGATTTTCGACAAAACTGATTAATTTATATCTATATACAATGGGTTTGTACAATCCAAAGCAAATTAAACAATTAACAAAATCAAAGCCCGTTGAAGATGCTCGTGGATATTGAAGCCCTGGCAGACTGGCGGCTCTGTTGCAGGTTGCTGACAATGTCTTTGATCTCTGATCGAGAAATGTCACCCCGAAGACTAAGAAACCGCGTCATTTGTTCTTCTTTAATGTCTGGGTATTTTCTTACTAACGCATGAACTTCCAAAGAGGCCATTTCCTTCTCTTCCAACTTGAGTATTTCTGCCATCTGAGAGATGGCTTCAAAAGGAGAGTCGGCTCGATTGGCAACGAGAGGAGCGATTCGAGTGAAAAACGCTTTCAACTGCTCAACCTCCTTTTTGATTTTACCTCCGGCGGCCCTCCGCTCTTCATTCGTCCTCAAAGTCAATCTCTTCTGAAATAGAGCAGAGAGGTACCGGCGCGTCACCAGGTTTTCCGCTTCTTTGATCACATACTCAAAATTTTTAGGACGAAGATGGACATAATCTTGGAAATAGTCGTCCAAAGTCACACAGACTGTGTCAATTGGCATTGAACTGGCTAACCACTTGGCGGTGATCAGATCTTGAAAGTGGGACTCTAAATCCAAAAAGGCTTCTTCGAGCAGCCAACCGGCGGCTTCATTCCGGAGGTCTTCGTATGTTTTGAGAAGAGCGCTTGACGTTGCGTTTAATTCTTTGTGCAGGAAGTCTGAGCGAAGGTAATGTTGTTTGAGTTGTTGTGCCAATTCAACAAAGAGTATGCAGTTGTTGACGATTGTGATCATGTAGTGAGTAAAGTACGGTTGTTGACTTCTGTCCTCGAAATGCCTAACTTTGAAGCAGGCAATGGCATCGCGATACAACTTTCCATACTGTCTAACTTGTCTCATACTGAGGATTAGAGCTTCGTCAGTCAGGTCTTGACTGATGGTCTTGGTTACTTGTAAATTTTGATCGATCATTTGGAAGATTATGACAGGAGCTGCTGTGTGGAAGTGGCCCTCTTGATCCCCTTCAGGTGGTATTCCTTTGCTCCAGTCCAACTGCTCCGTCTCCAATGTTTTCTTCATCCAGTCCACATAATTGTCTTCCATATTTTTAAGATATTTGGCTTGAAGCTCGTGCATCACCTTAGTAGTGAGTAGTGGAGGGAGTTTGGAGCTAACGTGGAGTTCAGGGCTCCCCATCAGTTCTGGGCCAAGGTAAGTGTTTTTCACCCACCCAAGCATCGAAACGTACTCATTACCCTCCAAACCACTCGCAATGATCTCCTCAAGGTGGTGGGACAATGCATTGTGATACATCGACACGTACATTTGTACGACATTGTAATGTTTTGGAAAACATGGCTCACACAATGTTTTCACGACACGCAAATCTTCGAGGATCAACTGCCGTGTCAGCTCCAAATGCATAACCAACCACATTTTGTTACTTTCGCGACTCTCGGGTTGAGTGCCTTCAATTCGCTGTTCGACGGATTCCCGAAGCACTTCAAGAGCCATTGCTTTCCATTTTTTAGGGCGACCAGGCGGTAAGAAACCATTTTGTTTCTGCCTGTGAACTGCAAACTCATCCTTCTTCTCTTCTTTTTCAATAATCCTGAGCGCTGTAACGAGCTCTGTTGGTTTCTTCCTCACAGTGTTCAATGTCCTCGACAGCGTCAGCTTCAATTGCTTTTCCAACAGCTGCGACACCGCTCCAACGTCCTCAAACGTTCCTTTCAACAAAATCTTGTCTGCCTGTTGATTAGGAGTTTTGTGTAGTTCGTTCAAAAGGTCGTCTCTGGAGTTCTCTAAGTCATTGAGACTGTGGTGCGCGTAAAGGAGCTTTCCCTCGTTTATCCACTGCTTCGTCTTCTCGACGCTCTCCGGAACGGAAAACAAATTTTTCAAATTCTCCATTGCCGTTAAATACTGAGAATACTGCAAATTTTTCTCTCGAACGGCCTGCAACGTTTTCACCAGTTCAGGGAGAGGGACAAGGCTGGCACCGATGTCGTCGACGACTTCCTGCACCTGCTCGCACTCTTGTTTGATGAGCTGGAGCTGACCGAGCCCTGTGCACACCCCGTCTAATTGGCTTTGCATTGACGTTTTGAGCATCGCTTCTACCGACACTTTCTTCCGCGTGACTCTTCTTTTGTATTGTTCCACTTTCTCGAGCTGTCCGGGCCTCTGCAGCGTGTTAATTACGTGTTTGGTGGCCGTGATCATCGCGTCTTTTTCCGCCTTCTCAATATTCATTTGCATGGCTGAAGACATTGAAAGACTATAGATCAACAAATCACTTCACAATAACAGTGCAGCTCGCGAACAAGCTCAAAACTGTGAAAGAAAAGTCGAACCAAGGACCAGTAAACTTTGCTCGGATACTGACATCCAACTGTACTATAGTAAACACAAAAATAAAGTTCGAGTCGTATTATCAACGAGTGTCAAATGTCACATTTGGAGACTGCCATTTCTATTGCGTAGGGTTTAACAAGGAATACGGTCTCTAACGTCATTCTACTTATATCCTAGGTAAAATGCAGTGTCAGGATCGTTGTATTTATTCGTCGAGAACTGCGGCTTTCAACTATTCTCCTCCTATCGCATTCTACCGTCGTTTTAAAGTCGAAATGAATCACACTATCTATAGAACTTTTACGCTATGAAGTCATACAGTCCAAATGTGGAATCATTACTTGTTCGCTAGCTGATGCCCGCCAAGGTGTTCACCTAAGTTTGTATTTTTATTCTACGCGATTTTGTCGACGACACGTTCTGGGTTGGAGTGAACATGTCGGTTTGATCTGACAAGTATTTATATCCTGAATGCGGAGAATGGATGAAATTATGTGAGAGAACGGTTCGCAATATGGGTTTTATAGATGGTGCGAGTAAAGGCGAAAGGTTACGACCATTTCGCACGTCGTGTTTCCATTCAGGCAAACGTCCTGAGCTGTTATCGTGAACCCTTATGCCGTGAGCTGCTATAGTGATTACTGCATTGTTACATCCTCTCCTAAGAGTTCCTGGTAAAAGCAAAGAGTATGGACCGCTCCCTCTGGTAAGGCAATATATCGATATATCACGACCGAGGTCAGGTTATCGATATGCCAGACATCACTCATAGGCTCTCCCCCACCAACTGCGCCGGTGACGCATATCGATACTTGCAGTCGTAGCGTTCAAGCGAACTATCGATACATGCAGTCGTAGCGTTATCAAGCGGTCGGTCCATGTTCTTTAGTTCACCCGAGTTCCTCTCTTCGTCAATTCTTCCGTGGACATTCGTCAATTTTCGCCCTAATTAGCTCTCCGACAAAATTTTAAGCCTTACGTACTAAGGAAACGTATTTGGTACAAACACCAGCTGCAGACTCTTTGACTCAGCAGACTCTTTGACTCAGCAGTAAAGCGTCGATTTAGCTTCTTCGAGTGTCTGATTTGATTTTCCAGATATTTGCTCTAACTCTCAACCATCACTGAAGTTCCCCACTCCTGGAGCAATGGCTGACGGGTGCAATGTTCCACCTGACTCCCATTGTGGCCACCCCAATGATTATAGTCTAGTGGTCTAAAACTAAGAAACTAGGGGGTGTATGATCAGAGCTAGGGATAGCCATAATTTTTGCCAGATTTGTCAACTTTATAAGACATGCATCCCTACCAGCTGTGCATTCTATTCTCAACGTGTAGTTCTATATTATTGTGGCAAGAACCAGGTTGTTCTTGAAGCGCATTATTTCTCCAAATGCTTTCCATTGTGTTCACAGGATGCCATGCTGTGGGCATTGCAACAGACCTACTTCATTCTAGAAAAAGTATAGTTGGAAGTAGCCTTCATTGGTTTTAGGTTTTAAGGAGATGAAGATTTAGGATGCAGTAGTGTTTGCATACTCAAGTATTGCTCTTATAACACTCACTTTCAACTCCAGCAGTTTTCATGACATAAATGTCTCACTGGGGTTTGAATTACAAAACGAACGGTTTAGCTAGTCAAAAAGAATAAGTCCAACCAAGTACAGGATTGTAGGCTGCACCAATTTCATAACAAATCAGCTTTCTTCTAGGGGGAAGTGGGGTTTCCTATGCACTTTTAGTAAGCATTTAAAACTGACTAGACCCAACTGCCAACGTTATCCACACACAGCAATTTCCATGTCATGCAATAGCCTCTCTCGCTATCCATCAGACTCCACATTAGCCGTAACACTCTCAAGGCGTGCCACCCTCAGTAATAGGTAGCCATTTCTTCTACAGGGCAGGGCAGCCGAATCCAAAAAGGTAATAAGCAGGCCTAAGCTAATTTGGATTTTTTTTTTTTTTTTGAAACGGTGGATGCAGGCAATACCCTCACTGCAGCCACAAACGGGCCTATTGTAAGGGCGTCCATGATACTCGGATCATGGCCCACCTGCACCACCCCCGGCACTCGTCTCACTTGTCACGTCACCTATGCGCCCCCACCACCCCTGCACAAAGCGGAGGATATCCGCAAGTTCTGCATTTGCCACCTCTTCGGGCTGAAGAAAGGGCCTCCCAAACACAGAATGGTGCGATGCCGCGAGTCCATCGCATACGCACAGCACGTGCTCTGCCGTCTCTAGCCCTACCTCGCAGAACCTGCATACCTGTACCTCTCACTTGCCAATATTTGCAAGGTGGTACCTCAGCAGACAGTGACCTGTGAACAGGCCACATATGATCATCATATCCTTCCTCCCCAGTGCAAGTACCTCCTTGGACCTCTCTCTGGAGAGCCGGATGAAGAGTTTTGACTGTCTAAGGCTGGGCAGCCCCTGCTAATGAGCAGCCCTGCACCTGTCCTCCCATTTGCCAACCTCTCTACGTAGGTGGCTCCTGGTAGTCCCTACAAAGGGCTCAGGGCCAATAGGGATCTGCTCTGATCCCTTCTTAGCCAACCTATCAGCCAGTTCGTTTCCCTCTATACCCTGGCACCCAACACAGTGTTACACTGTTGTCCTCAGCCTGGGCCTTCAATCCAGTCAGACACTCCCACACCTGCCGCGATGTAAGACAGTATGAGGCTAAGGCCTTGAGAGTGGCCTGACTGTCCACCATGATGTAGATTCTCTGCCGCTTCAGTCCCCTCTGCAGCAGCCACTGCACACAGACTATCACTGCAGCCACCTCTGCTTGGAACACCGTGGCCAGCGACCCCAATGAGATCATTGCTCTGATCCTCGGCCCAAAGAGCCTGCCCCTGCAAGGCCACCCTGCACCGAGTCATCAGTGTAGTATACCAGGGCCCCAGCTTCGAAAGCGAGAGCTCCCCCTACCCACCTTGATCGCTCACGAATTAGTATCCGAAAGGGTAGCGCGAAGTTGAACCTCGCGGGCATTGAGTCTACCACATGCAGTTAGGGCCCCCCACCTTCACCTTGTCAAGGATCAAGTGGCAGGAACTCCTCCTCCCCCGCATGATCAGACCCAACTCCAACATACACACAGCCTGGAGGAACGCCATCCTTTTAACATGTATGTGGAGTGGAGCTAAATCTAGCAAGACCTCCAGTGCAGCCGTAGGGCATGTAGTCATACAGCCTGTAATGGCCAGACACGCCCTACACTGCAGTTTATTTAGCTGCAACTGCACTGTTTTGTTTTCCACCCTAGTCCACCAGACCAGGGCTCCATAGATGAATACAGGCCTAACAACCGCAGTGTACAGCCACCGGATCATCCCAGGCCTCAGCCCCCATGAGCTGCCCACATCACCACCGACGCCTGCTGTAAGGCTTTTTTCATGTGTGTGGCCCAAGAGAGCTTTCCATCAAGAAAGACTACCAAGTACTTGATCTCATGCTGGATCTTCACCACCTTGCCACCCAGCCTGAGTTCCCGTAGCGTAAGGCTGCACCTTCTGGTGAATGGGATCAGGCTTGTTTTGTCTGGATTGACAAACAGTCCTAGCCCATTGCACCATGTCTGTAGGGTATTCAGTGCATGCTGCATGCATTCACTGATTACACTCGCGAATTTACCCCTGACTATAATTACCAGGTCATCCACGTATCCTATTACCTTGTAGCCCTGCTCCTCCAGGAGCTCGAGAAGGGTATCAGCTACCAGTAACCAGAGGAGAGGGGAGAGCACCCCCCCCCCCCAACTCTGAGAAGACCACCCTGCTACTCAGCATCTCGTTGGTCCAAGAGATTAGGTAAGGATCTACTCCCTTCCTACCAGCCACAGCCGTAATTGAGGCATACGACGTATTGTCGACAGCCTCCCCAATATCCAGAAAGCAGCACAGCGCAATCTCTCCGGATCTCAGAGTATCCTCCAGCACTGTTGCCAGTTCCTTCAGAGCAGTCTCATTGGATCTCCCCCTCTGATAGGCATGCTGGTCACTCCGAATGGGATTCTGAGTGAGATAGTACTCCTTTATTGAAAGGCACACTATCTTATCCATTGTTTTCAACTCAAAGGACATGAGACTGATGGGGCGGTAGCCCTTAGCCAGGGCCGAGGAGCCACCCGGCTTTGGTATAAAGACCACCTTCACCACCTTCAGAGTGGGTATGTACCCAAGGACATAGCTCGCCCTGAAAAGCCTCACCAGTATCGGACCCAGAGCCTCCCTACCATGCTGCAGCATGGCTGGGAAGATCCCATCCGCACCTGGCGCCTTGTAAGGTTTAAATGAACCAATAGCCCATTTAACCTTATTAAGTGTGAACATTTCTCTGGAGGCTGCAGCTGAAGGGGGTTTCCTATGCACTTCTAATAAGCATTTAAAACTGACTAGAGCCAACCGCTAACATTATCCACACACAGCAATTTCTATGTCGTGCAATAGCCTCTCTCGCTATCTATCAGACTCCACATTAGCCGTAACACTCTCAAGGCGTGCCACCCTCAGTAATAGGTAGCCGTTTCTTCTACAGGGCAGGGCAGCCGAATCTAAAAAGGTAGATAAGCAGGCCCAAGCTAATTTGGATGGGAAGGAAGAAGACTGGCAATGGTCCTTAAAAAGGATGTTCATTTTTGCCCAACCTTATTTAACACAGGACAATAAAGAGCAGCGCACTTCACAAACTAACTCTGAAGAGGAACAAATAACTTCGACACTGTATATACTATTATCACCATAATATAATATTGCAGTAGATAAAATATGCTCATGGACCAAAATATATCAAATGTTACAGTGCACATTTTTCAAAGTTACATTCAATAATTTGACAGTAAACCTCTTCCTTGAAACATTTAACCAGTAAATGACTAAATGAACAACAAATAACAGCAATGAACGCGACAAAGGCAGAAGATGACAAGTAAACAAGTGAGAAGCCCCAAATACAAAACGAAGAACAATAGTAAACATACACCATATGCCAAGAATATAAAGTTGTTTGACAACAATGCAGGCACAAAGATTGATAAGCCTTATCAATTAATAACATCGAGAGTAAAACTATTTATTCGATGAGAGAAAGAGAGAACTGAGCCTAACGGCGGAACAGTACATTGATATCTGAATCAAAGTCATTTCATCAATTAACAAAGTGTAAGTATTGCAACGTTAAAGTTTATGAATAGTTAAATAAGCTCATTACTTGAATTGGAGGCAGACTGCATTTATTTCGACGAAGTATGCAACCAAAAAAACAAACATGTTGCTTTTCCCTTTTATCCCTCTAAAGAATCAACCGCTAAATGTGAGAATCTCAGAAAATGAGAAATTTCCTAGGAATTGTCGTTTTTAAAAACGAAAAAGCGCTCACCTTTCTTTTTCAACTTTGTTTTTTCGTACTTGAAAAACAAACAAAATAAATTATAGAAACAGAAAACATAAGTTCAAATCATAACAAATGTTTTACATTTTGGTGGGAGGCAGGGCACAAATGTTATGTAAAGAAGAAATTATAAATAACAAAAAAAAAATTCATGAAAAGTTTACAACGCCCCGTCCTCTTTGATAGTAGGGGATGTGACAGGGGATGTCACACGCCTCCCATCGGTCTCTCTGAGGGCATCATCGAAGCTCTGCATTGAACTGGAGCGGGACGTAGACACTTTAGTCTGAAACACCAGAAAGTGGGAAAGAATCGACTAAGAGCTTGGTGGGCAGTGATATGTGATCAGGCGAGTAGTTAAGGATTTTACTTAAGGTAAAATAAATGAAATTAAAAAAATAGACAAAAACGTGCATTATCAATTTATGTTTGGTAGTGTAAGGGCAGAAAATGTATTATCGGTCAAAATCTCCCCTCTCTTTCATTACATGGAATGTATACATTTGAAAGTTGTCGAAAATGTTACTTCCTGCAGGAGTAAACGCATCAATGCTATTTTATCTTCAATGTGGTAAAAGGAATTATGATTCTTGTTACTGGATAATTAATAGTACCCAGGAAAATGTCGGTCCTTACGGAAATATCAAGCGTAACCCACTCCAGCACTATTCCAAGCCTTGTTAGTCTGTTAGCCACCTCCGTAGCCTATGCCTTGACAAATGTATCAAGAAGATGGAGGTCAAACTCATTCTCCCCAGTAATTGTAGGTGTACTTTTCATCACTGCCACTGTTAGTAAGCCCCCCGTCCATTGTACTTTGGCTAAGCCGATCCATCTCAGACGATTGGTCTCACAAAGCCAGCAGGCTATTCTAGGCTTTAAAACCTAAATGTTAAAGCACATTCTTTGGGATGTCCACAGGGCCGTCATCGACTTCTTGGTCGTATATCTGATGTGTTCTTTCCAGGTTAGTTTTCACTCCAACTCAGGAACTTGAACTCAGCGGTACTTCAGCTCAAAGTGGAACTACTGCACCCATTACTTCCTGTGGTCCCAGTCCCAACAAACAGTTGACATTGTCGAGTGAATGGCACTAACCATACCATCTTGGCTGGGTCGATGGGCAATGCCATCTCACTGCACCCCATGTAAATCAACTGCTGGCTATCTTTTTAGTCCACAGTATCTGTTTAAGACGCCTCGTTTGAGACATGGAAGCACAACTACAGAAAATTCCCTTTAGATCATCACGTTCCTCCATTCTTGGGACTCCCCATTGCGCATAGCACAATTCAGTTGATTTATGAGGTCTTTCAGTTTTAGTTTGAGTGAAGTATTTGAAACGTTGATGAACAAAAAAAAACATTCCAACAGCACGGAGCCATGCAAAAAAACTATTTTACATAATTGAGGTCTATGTGCACTGCAAAGATTTCTTATTTATTCCACTCAATTGAAAAGATTTTTGAAGATGTAATCACGTGGAAAGTAGAGCCAAATGATCCCTATTACAGTAACGCATGTTTGCGAACTTAGAAACTAGTGTGAAGTGAGCCGATGACTAATTTTACCTGTATTTTGGTACTTTTGACGTGACTGGTCGGAAACAAAGTGAATATTTTGTACAACTCCAGTTACAGTTAGTTCACTGAGACTGATACTCTTAGTATAAAAATGGACGGTGGGCCCACCCTAGTTCCCCAGCGTATTTTGGAACTTTCGAATCTTTTGACAAGAGTGGATTGTTGTCAGACTGTTGGTTTGTTTGCTTGTAGATCAACATAGAAAACCATAACACTACCTAGTGGCAGCATCATTTGTCACATTGGGATCAGCACACAGACGGAAGTGTATCAGAGGCATATTTTAGAAAATAGAAGCCATCGCTTTATACAATGGTGGAGCAGGAACGGTGCCCTCTTAAGGGAACCCATACTTTTGCAGTAAATATTGAGCCGGCAAAATAAATTTAGTGTTTAATAATGGGTTTTTGACATACATTAACATTAGCTCCCTCGCATGCGCAATCAAGATAATTAGTTGAGAGGCTCAGGAGGCAAATTTCTGTACTTCTTTATAGATGAGAACCTGAAGAATAACGATGATAAGCTCCCAATACTTTTACTGACCCAAAGACTACTATTGGATTATTTCTTGCACAACTCATGTTTACCACAACTCACGTGGTGGCCTACACCACAGCAACTGTTCATTCGACAACCATTTTGGCTTTGGGAGAGACTTTGGAGTGTGTGTTCACAACTTTTCCAGCTGAGTTTATCATAAGAAAGAAAAATAACAAACCTAAATGTCCTTAAGAAAGTGTCCCAAACTGCGCCTGATACGTAATGGGTTACATTACTAATTAGTTGAAAACACGACAAAAGTGACCAGGTGTTATAGGGAACATTGTGAGCTTTACATTGTTTTTGCCTGTTCATAGAGTGCAATACAACACGATCTTCGTTGCAACTCCCTCCACAATGTGTCTCATATTTACATTGCCACACAATTTATATACCCCTAGAAAGATGAAACTCATATCTTGTCCACACTTACTCAGCTGCAATAGCCTCTTTTGGTGGAAACCTCTGCCGTAAGCTTAGAGATATCAAAGACAGAGTAAAACGCCTAGTTGACGGGTTTCATTGACTTCCATCAAAACAAACAACGATCACGATTTTGCACTGACTTAAGCAAACCATTCGAACGTCGTCCTTAATACAGTCGACACACAAAGACAATGACGCCGTCATTTTATAAAACAGCGACGACACATAAAACCACTACTTACTGGCACGTTCGTATGTAGGTACTTTTACTATAAATCTTCATCCTAAACACAAGAAAATAAATTGAAGACGTGAACCGGGTTCTTAATGAAAGTTAAGCACTGTGTTCAGGATTGGTAACCCGAAATAAGGATGAAAAATAGCACAAATGAAAATAATCTTAGGACAACTGACAACTAAAGTTAACGTACCTGTTAGGTGAGTCCGTCTCCTCTGGCTTGTGAGTTACTGTGGGCAAGCGCTTTCGATGTAAAGACATCATCGTCTGGCAGTTAAGTCAGTACTTAAGGGAGTACTGACTTAACGGCCAGACGATGATGTCTTTACATCGAAAGCGCTTGCCCACAGTAACTCACAAGCCAGAGGAGACGGACTCACCTAACAGGTACGTTAACTTTAGTATTTGCCTACTGGCGGACATAACCCAATTTCTTTAACAACTGACAACCCTCTGAGTTATGCCAACAATTCTAGTTCTGCTAGGTAAAGCAATTCTGTTTTTCAAGCGGTAGATTTGAAGAGAACACTTAACAAATTAAAAAGTTGCTGGCTGACAGACTGTTTTAGAAGGTTTGGACAGGAAGAAGCAAGAGTAGAAGGCATTTTGCAGAGTATGACACGAGGGACTCTGCGAAACTCAATCTGAATAATACAATCCTATTCCACAAAGTACGAAAATGCCGTCTCTAAATGAAACGTTATTCGAGCAGGTGTCATCCAAGGTTGGCGGTTTAGGGCCTTTCCTCTACATTCGTGACTATCTTAGGTGCCTGAACACAACAACCGCACGTTATGCAGATGATGAGACTGTTCACACACACATCAGGGAAGTGTGTGTGAATCATTCAAGCGTAATCAAATGAACACTCAGAAGACTTGCATTGTTCGTTTTGCTTATAAATAGACGAATGTGATTACATCCCCCCCCCCCCTCACAGACTCTTCTTTGGACCACCTATTGAGTTTGCTGACTCAATATTGTACTTAAGTCTTGATACTGGACAACCGATAAAACTGGGAACTCACATCAGCGACATTATGCGAAGAGTGTGTGGAAGGATTTTTTTTTTTAGTGAAATTTTCCCTCTTCTCTTGAAGCGATTGCTTGATGTTACCAAGGCCACTTTGGCTACACATGAGTGAAATATGGAGCTCAGCGCTTGAATTAATGTGTGTTAATGTAAAGCAGAGCACTGGTGCAACACGTCATTAGCTGTTATCATTTGGTTGTAATCCGCTCATAAAAGCTGCATTTCTTTATTATCCATTATTTGGTAGTAATTTATGATAATGGGCAAACACTGATGTGTACTGTGCCATGAATTATTTGAATTAAACGCTTAACGTTAACGCTATAATTAAAATGTTCCCGCGTTACTTGACTACGCCCTGGCATACCGTTTCGACTGATATTATGGGTCCATTTCCTACTAGTTCTTCAGGGAACAAATATCTCCTTGTTTTTGAGGATATTTTTACCAAGTGGGTAGAACTAGTGCCCATAAGAACTGCTACGTCTTCTGTGATTCTGAATAAGTTTAGGTCGGTCATCTTAAACCGATTTGGGACTCCAGCAAGACTGATTTCAGATAACGCATCCAACTTTGTGAGTTCTTCAGTTCAGGCACTGGCAGAAGCAAGTGGTATTGATCATCGTACGACCCCTTCGTATCATTGCCAAGCTAACCCCACAGAAAGGGCAAACCGGAACATAAGACAACTCATGGTTACCTATTTGGACAAGCAAAGTCATAGCAAATGGGATAATCACAATGGAGAATTGCAGTTTGCTCTTAATAGTGCTGTTCATGGGGCTACCAAATATTCGCCTGCATTTTTAAATTTTGGAAGAGAGCTAACTCCTTTTCACTCTATTTCCAGACAAGTCTCACGTGTCGTACCGAATGATTATGTCCCAACTGATCTTACTGCCGAAGCTGGAGTGTGGGCTGAAAGAATGAAGAAACTCCGAGAACTGAGTCACCTCGTCGAAGAGCACCTTCTCAAGGCCAGCACACAACAGAGCAATCGCTATAATCTGCGTAGACGCCCGGACCGTTTTGCGGTTGGAGATCTAGTTCTTCGGAAAATCGTCGGCTGCTGATCGAGTGGCAGCCAAACTCAATCCTAAGTTCGGGGGCCCCTTCACTGTTTCTTCAGTCAGCTCTGGAGGAACCTGTGAGCTCGGGGATAGCCAAGGAAGACGCGCAGGATCTTGGCATCCCTCAAAATTAAAGAAATACTCTCCTTCCACCTCAACCGCTGGAGGGGGATATGTGCCATGAATTATTTGAATTAAACGCGGTTTTTGCTGTCGACGAATCAAATGACTGTTCAGCAAGCGACCCATAAGGTGCTGCCACCTCCATCAGCTCCTCTCAACTATAAACAATTCGTCGTCTATCGCCATTTTAATGAGCACGTTGTCGTCGTCTTCCATCTTGTTAAATCTGAAGTTTTCGCCGCAAAGAAGTCAATTATTACTCAGTTTTCTTCGCATCACTTCGTAAAATTCGAAAACCTCGAATTCCATCGTTCACCTGGTTCCAGGAGTCCCGCTTCGCCGAAATACCTACCTACATCAAACGAATCGATGATACCGTACCGGTAGGCAGCCTAATTCTTTCCTTTTGACTTCAAATTTTCCAGCGCTCAAGCAGCAAATGATTTATTTCCCTTTTTTTCTCAGCTTCAGGTAACCGGCTGAAGTTATTTAGAAAATCGTCTTCCGTCCTCCGTTCGTCGTTCTCCTCTCTGAAAAGGACGAGTGCCTCCCTTTCCCGACCTCAGTTTCCTCGCAGGGCAGAAATTCTGATACTTAGAATACTTAATTGTAAAGTTCCTCGGCCGTTGGAAGTAGGTATTCATAAGCTATACCTAGCAAGGTAAGAATTAATTTAGTTAAGATTGTTTATGTGGCTTCCCTGAGACAAAGTATAATTTATTAATTTTTTTCACCAATTAAAGGAAATTGGTTAATATAAAAATTTTGTTTTATTTACGTGGGTTCATCCCCACTAAATTTCCCGTGCCACAGTACTCTTGGACGCTCATTAACCCTTAGCTTTGATTTTGTGGTAAGTGAAGTAGACACAAGCTTCCTCAGCAGTGCAGGTGTTGTTTCCATCGTCAAAGAGACTTTCAGTGTGATGGGCACTAGTTCTAAGGATGAGATGGCCTTTCATGGCGAATTTGATTTCTTAACTATACTTTTCATGATAAAACAGTATTGCATGAGATTGGAGAGATTTTTACAACACCCTCTTACATCACGACTGAAGAGTACTACTTAGGAGAAAGTTGAGCCCTTCTTGTTTTAACTTGTATTGCCTTGTCATAGGTCAACGACAAACTACTTCATACGTCCTAGTAGGAAATTGTACAACACACATCAATCTTGATAGTGGTTTACCGCGTTGAAGTTGCATTGATTTGAGAAAACAAAATAGAGATCAAGCAACTTGCCGTGATATACCATACTCAACAAAATTTTCGTTGTTATTGAGCGCACCCAGTAAATTTAAAATATTAAATGCAGTTGATAAAGATTGCCAAAAAACTCGACTAAGATCACTCGAATGTACTGTGCCACCAATGAAAATAGTAGTACAATCAATTTCTGTAACGAGCATGAAATTGCCATAATTCATTAGTTCCAGTCAGAAAGTTAACTTACTGAAACGTCATAAATTAGCGAAAAATAAGGATAATTAATATTATCGAGGCAACTAACTGCAAGAGCCAGAAAATTGAACTCATCAGTTTGCTGTAATAGTTCACAAATATTAGTTACTACAGCACAAAAAAACGTTGGCATAGTAAATAGCAGTTATAACACGTCTACACTTGCGCTTGCAATCTCAAAATGTACTACGCCCGTTTTTTAACCTGAAACAATGTACATGAAGAGCCAGAGAGGACGGGGATTTATGAAATGGCTTGACATCACCGGGAAATTAACACAAGTTCTTCTCTTCTCAGTTGACGTCAAAGAGTCAAGTAGACTGTGGTGAGGGAAGGAGATCGATAAGAACGGGTTACACTTACGCAAAACATTTCAGAGACTGAGCTCCAATCCAGTCCAATTGAATAACCGCAGTTAGTTAATTTATGTTGAGGGACGCACACGATGCCATTATGACTGTGGTTTACAAACAACAGCAACGCAAACAGAACAAGGATGGTTTTTGACATTTCAGTTCTCAAGCGTGACCACCTTACTGTGACCACTGTCTACAAATGCACTTAGTGAAGATAAACAATAAATCAACAACTTTTTTAAAGCACTCAAAGTTTGCGAACGTAGCGATAAACAAATTTTGAAAAGAAGTGAGTTGTTATCAAAAAATTGAGTTGTTATCCAGCGAAAATAGTGTTTATTGCATAATGCGGTTCCTGGGGCTGAAGAAAATAATGTTAGGCAACGACATAGAGCTAATTATTCCGTTTACCTTTACGTTTTCATAAGCAGAACCGACTTTTTCCTCAAAGGATTTGAACGACTCGGAATTTTTCAGCTGCCCAATTTTTGAAGTGATTCCGCTTCCAAGGCCGCCGAGAATAAAAGATGTTTTCTCGGTTGTAGCTTTGATAACCGACTCAGTCTTCTGATACCTGCGACAAAAACGGCAAAATAAAATATTTCAGAGCTATACTTTACAAGTGAGAAATGTAAGAGGAACAGTCTAGGTAATGTCAAAAGGACAGGTGATAACTCTGAGGTAGCTCAAACTTGCTGATCGAGTCCTTCCACAATATCAGAAACTTACGAGTTAAGGACATTAAGCTGTTAGTTCCTACATTTTCTTTCGTACAACTTTCATCTTTCGTTTCATACCCCTTAGCCACTCCGTGTCAACAGGATGCTGTTCTATGACTTCACGCTCAAACGAATTATAGCGGGTAGGCAGCAGTATATCCTAAGATGGGCTCAAGATGGCATAGGGTACGAATTGAGCACATGATGGGGTCTACAAGCAGGTTGTTGTCTCGTCTGATGAAAGGAGAGAGCTGCACTGCTAAGTCGCCTCTGGCGATGGTAACCCCCTCCCCCCACTCCTTATTGGTGATTATCAGCCTAGTGCGATGCCGAGGTGATTAAGCCTTGCCAAACCAAGAAGTAGATGTATATCCACGAATCAGAACTTTGAATGGCAATGTTTTGACTTCCAGAGGGAATACAGTTGAAAATTTTTCAATTTTTGCTACTGTCCAACTCCAACAACTCGTCACTCACATGGACTCGTGTACCGTAATCCCAACTTTAAGCCTAATTGCCATTTTCATTACGTATACGATCGGCAACGTGATTGCTGCCTAAACTCACCTCCAATTTTGTCTATTTCAACGGTCTCAAGATCTTATAAGACTTCTCTGGATAGCCAGAGCGTTTCTGGATAAGGTCATAATATAGCCAATCAGTCATAATATATAGTATAGCTCATAGGTGTCGCCTGACTCATATCAACTCGTTCGTTCATATTCCTTCAGGAGAAGAACAAGGATTTCTCTCTGCTTTAAAAATCTCACAAAGCTGACCCCTAGTCCTGGTTAGATCACTCCTGTTTTACTGTCTTTTCATGTTGAGAGTAATTTACTTTACACCGCATTTAATGGTTTAAGCGAGAACATTAATCATTTATCACGTTTTTACGAGCACAGCTCTTAATTGAACTTTCTTTCTTTCGTTACTCGTACAACCCTTTTCACCTTTAAGGTTCTCGTTTATTTTCGTACTTCTCTTCTAATATTATTTGATGGGTGGAATAGCACAAGAAAACACGCGTTTAGTGCGGAAAGTTGGATGATCACAACTTTGTGACGCATTATTACTCTCAGAGATAAGCGATAGGACCACAAATAACCCGCTTCGAGGACAATTTAATAGTATTTTAAGCAAGAGTGGAAAAGCTTGTACTCACCAGTTTATTGCATTGGAAAGCAGTCCTTTATTCCCCTACCATACGCTTTTAGCTTTAATAAAGAATTTAATCTCAATGTACTTCCCTCAACTGTGGAATCAGTTTGAAAAGATATTTCAGTAAAGGCTTCAGGGGAGCATGACAGGCAACCAGACTATTCATATCACCCTCATCATTCTGCTCCACTCAACTCATAGTCCCTGCGCTTCCTCAGTTTCATTATATTTTCGCGAGAAGCCCCCTAACATGCTACCCACAGCACATAAAAGGAAAGCAGCCTCAGTTGAAAATACTCGAACTCTACATTGTCAACTGACAATTAACAAAATTTAAAAATAACAAACACCGGAACAGAAAATATTACAAAAAAAGCCGTGCATCTGTGTAAACTTACAGAGGTGCGTCTGTCACCGCTTTACTAAATTGCCCAACCTTTTCTTCTACACTCTGGTAGCTGGATAAAATAAAAAATGAAACTTTACAAATAAATAAAAGGAAATAGTGAAGAAAATCTCAAAAAGCAAAGAACAAGACGGACGTTGAGCAAGACATGCGACGTACAGGTAAAGTGCATTTAAGCGATTAATTTGCGACTCGTGAATAAGTTAACGAATAATAAAAATTTCCAACAATATCTGTTAATAGTTCGTTCAATAGCGCAGAAGCTTTTTTTATCCACATTGGTTTGACAATTTATGAATTTAATAACACATCTGACGACACAGGTATCTCTTGCACAGTATTTAGAGTGCTCAAATAATATCAATTTTCTACATAGGGCTGATGCCATTGTTTACTGGGAAGTCTTGATTTTCTAATCTGTCATCCCCACTTAGAGATTATAATACTTTTCACAAAATGTTACACGAAAGTAGCAAGTAATGTTTGAATTGGGAGCGGCCCCTGATAGGCTTACTATGTTTGGAAACTGTAAAACTCAAGCATATTTTGAAGGTACGTACAATTTTGTGAATTCCCACAAATAAATCAGAGCAAACACCGAAAAAAGTGAGTAACCCGCATTAGAGCAAGTGGGGGCGGATCACAACTCGGTTTATGCAGAGCAGAGGCTTTAATTCGCTTTTTATTATATTGTATACCGACGGCTTCAGGGTTAACTGGCCAACTGCTTGAGGTGGCATCAGATTAAAGGTCTTCTCCTATCCTGGACGCCCCTAAAAAGTAAAGATGGCGAAGAGGCAAACTCATGGCAGGCTGTCTGGAAAGGTTGAGGATCTTACTCAAAAAAGGTTGAGGATCTTACTCAAAAAAAGGAATCGTGGAAAGATTTTGAGATGACTTAAAAAACTCGAATGCAATCCTAAAATAATTGGGAAGTAGAGAAACGAACCTGACTGGCGACAACTTAAGTCGTTGTTCCTGTGGTTGATTAGATAGAGCTACTACCTGAAATTGTTTGCTTCGTTATTTGCACAAACGTGAACAACAAATATTCTGTCTGGAGGTATCAGACAACGTGCATCAGCCCCACGTTCATTCAGCGATTTTTATCACTTTAGCACATCATCAAATCTGTTTCAGTCAGTTTATGTGAACTTGGCAGACGTAGCTCAACGTTCTATGTAGAAACTGGTGGTGCTTAAGATTAAAGAATTTATTGAATTGCTCCTACTTATGGCACGACCACTAGTGAGTAATGGGTGCACAGGCGGTTCATGAGACTGTTAATTTGATTTTTCTGAGAAGCACAGTGTTCACTATTTCGGAATTATCGAGAATAAATAGTGAAGAATGTCAGTAAATGGCAAGGTGGTGTTAACAATTCCGCCATTTCTGGGTTGGTTGGTTATTTACGCCTTTCAAGATAGAGAATACAAACTCAAGCGCCCTTTTGGTTAATTATTCATTCTGAATAATAACCCTATGTTTTCAGTCACGAAAAATTTTTTACAACCCCCCCTCAAAATTTGATACTTTACTACGTTTCAAGACTTGGAGATTCCAAATTTGCAATGTCCGTCCACCGTTCCCCATCCGGGCCGTTTTGTGCCTTTAACGTGGTCTAAAAAATTCGTTCTTTCGCCCAAAAATCCGATTTGGTATCTAGTTGTGCCCACCATCTCGGCAATCCGATTGGATGAAGCCCGTGGTTGTAATGGGCCAAAAACGGTTAAAAAAAATTAACGAAACGCAGTAGAACGCGGGAGCTACAGCGTTTCGTTGTTTGAACTCCCTCCCTCCCCGCCCGTCTCATTAAAAAAGCAATCGCGCTCGAGGCGAGCGAGCGCGCCTCCTGCTCACTTGCCTCCCAACTCCCCTTTCGCCTCAGAACGGGTGGGTTCGCTTCGAGCGCTCCCGTTCCAATTTCCCTGATGGGGCAAAATCATCAGACATTTTGTTTCCGTAGTTCCATTGTAGCCAGGACATGTTTCGTATAGTTTACTAGTATTCGATGCTGAGTCGAATGGGATGGGGGAGCACTAATACTAGGTCAAACTGTTCATGAGAATAATAAACCATTGTGTAATAATTTGCAGGGTTTTCGTTTCTCGTTAAAAAAAGGAGATGTAACTCTTGTCATGTGAGCTTGAGAGCCCCAGTTCCATCCAACGCCTTGTTATTGCCGCATTGTTGGTACAATCTCTCGCTTCTCCTTTTTCAACTCCTAACCCACTTTCATACTTCCAAATATGCAAGTTATACACGAAATTGGATTTGACTGCTCAAACTAACCAGACATTCAACTATTTCGTTCGGCAAGTGGTAAATCCTTCAATTTCTTCCCTTCCTCAATATTCCTTTGTTCATCCTCGCTCTTGTTAACTCCCCACACTATACTATTATTGTCCCTTTCGCGTCTGATTGATTTTGTTTACTTTACCTACGTTCATTTCCCGTGTTCTTAAATTACTCTGTTTTCTACGAGATTTGCAAGATCTTGTGTATTAAAGCCTTAAACAAGGTCCTTTCACTTAGTACATTCATTTGACACACCTCATTAATCGTTGAAAGTGCTAAAATGAATAGTAAATGTACACAGCTCATTCTAACTGGCCGACACATCTTATGAACGTTACTAAATCAGTCATTTACGCTTCGAGTGGACACATACCCATTTCATTGGCTTCAGGTGAATAAGGAAAAAGCGTGCACGAGGAGGGGAAATGTGGGGTTAAACCGGTAATGTGTGTAGGCCCAAAAAAATACCACGCAACAAATAGTGAGGTTGTGAAATACCTCGTTATTTAATCAATACTGTTCCATTACTTCAATGTTCGACACTTGTCTAATCTATCAATTGAGGTAGAATTTTCTTTCACTTGCCTTTACCTCGTACTGAAATTGAAGATGACAATATGTTTAGCGCCAATGATCTTCATAATTATACAATACTCACAAAGCAACTACCTTTATCCAGTGGCTACTTCATGTTGGAAAGCAGACGTGAGCAACAGACAAGAGCGACTAAATTTACCACACAAGTCACTAAGTACTTCAATATGCATGTCCCCCTTACTAAAATACTTGGCCTTACAATGGAATCGTCGATTTTACGCCCGTTGGGCTCCAGGTTATTTGGGGGATTCGTCCCAATACATGCCCACGTACCTCCTATTTTCATCTAGAAACTCTTTATTTTACTGCGAAGGAACTTCATCAGTTTATTTAATAGTAGAAGGGGGCCGAGTTTCCTAACAGAAACAAATATGTAACGAAACAACAAAAAATATCGTCTAGATTCATGATAAAAAAAGAAGACAATCTGCCTCGTACATGCATTTATTGAGGGGACTTGGTTACAGCTGGTTAAGACACGCACACACAAATACAGCATTAAGCTAGTTGTCAGACTAGTAAAGGGATCCACAAAACCAGTATTAGGCTCAGCAGGAGCTAGCTATTTATGAGAGAAATACCAGGGACGAAAAGTTGTGAGGGTTCTAGCCATGGCATCTACGCGTTACTGAAAGTATCTGCAGGTTCCATAGGAGCCACAGATGCCTCCCCAGTGTAAGAGATGAAATGTGCTTATTTTTCTCAACATGGTGGTGAAGACAATCTAAACTGCTTCAGGGAATGATGTTGCGGTGCTTGTTGCTAGGATTGGGCACAGTGTAGAGGTCCTGGTCAGTTCCATGGTCTGCTGTGGTTACTACTAGTCTAGAAGGCCCCACAGAAGTGGGGGTTCCACTAGGAGATTTAAAGTGCAGCTGCTAAACAGGTTTCCTTTTTAGTCTTAGTTCGCCAATAGGCAAAATCAGGTAATGGGAAGTACTCGAAATTCGATTCTGAAAATTCGAAAATAATATTTACAAAAACTCATGTGGAGCCTTCACACACTTTCGTTATAAGGAGGCTCCATATATGTATTTTTATTCACATTCCAATAAAACAACTTGCACAAGCTCGAGCAGTGTATTAATATTTCATTAACCCTATTTTGTTTTGCTGGTTGACACGAGTTCAACTTGTCCGCCAGCAACTGCTCATGGAATAAAGATCATTACGAAGAGAGGTGTAGCAAGAACAAATAGCGACACACACATTAAAGTTGGTCGTTACTTGTTAGATAAGGTCACTCATTATCACTTCCATAACCACCTTCCCATGTGAGATATGCCTCATCAAATCATGCATTTTTATTATTATTGAACATTTGCCAACCACCCAGAGAATTGAATGTATTACTGTACATTAAGAACGACCCGCTTCAATAGCTCGAAAAATGTAATTAAAGAGGCTCGAAAGGGAATATTCCCACAGATTTTTCAAGGAACTTCATCGTACAGCTCCCCATTCCCAAAGGTTCGCATCCATTCAATAGTCTAGGAGTATGGACTGAGACGAAACAAAAAGCAAAAAAGAAAAGTATTGAAATGGACAAACTACGCCATGCAACATGAGCACTTCAAATGACTTACAGCGGAGCTTCAGTAACTGCTTTACCAAGTTGCTCAACGGTCTCTTCTACACTCTGGATACTGATATCAAATAAAAATGAATTAAAAAAACTACTTTTCGAAGTGGTAAAAACATGCAAACTCAAGAGGTAAAGGAGACTTTAGGGAACCGCGTGTAGTTTTCCTCAAGATCAACTGCGTGATAAAGTTGTCACAGCGGTTTAGTGGAGTCACTTTGTGCGGAGTTAAAATGGGTTTCGATATGAGACTCGTGTCTAATTCATAACAAACAAAGCTAACTAAATACGGACATCACACTAGTTAGGCCAGAACAAACAGTCATGGAGCGTGCACACTAAGGTGAAAGGACGGCTTTTATCGTGATAATGTTAAGCCCGTTGCATTGAACAGGACAGCTTGTCAAAGATATTGTGCACATCCACATTCTTATCCAAAAATATGTCAGTCCATTCGCGTTACAGAAAAGATATATGAATATATACACTCTGGTCTGAATGAATGTGAACCTGTCATTAATTAATTCTTATATTGTGGAGAAAAACAACCGGAGGGCCACTTCTTACAATTTTAAAAATGAGAATAGAATCGACCCGCCTTATATGTGCCCTTCCAAACCAAGACCTTGTGAAAAACTGACAGGATGCCATCACTGCTTACCTCAACGACCCTCATCACTAATACACCATTCAGGGAGTAGGAAACTACTGTGGCGAGTAAGAAAAAAACTTGAACAGAAAAAATCTCATTTCGGCCCGTGGCCTTGTGTCTGTAATTCAAGGGAACTCCTTATCACTTCTGAATGCTATTAAAATTTCCGATTAGCCGTTCCAACCATCCTCCCCACGAAGCAGAAAAAGGCAGAATGAACTTCCAGTATGCATAGATGTTACAGCTTGAGTTTAATTCAATCGACTCAACAGATTTGCTGCACCAAAAAGTTGGTACCATTGTCCGTACAAATTGTGGCTCAACGTCATCTCTGAGCACCATAACCTTTACAGAACCATAATAAGTGCGGTTGATGATGATTCAATGACATCCAAAGAAGCAGTTGCATTCGTTGCTCTTTATTCTGTCTGCAGGAACAGGTTCAGCTGGTTTATATCTTTGACATTCAACACATCTAGGTATTAAAATGCACGATAATTTGGTTTTGACTCATACAACACCATTCGAGTCAATCACCAATGGAAACTTCCAGCAAAGCTTCATCAATTCCTTCTGCTTGTATTACTTTCCGCTACCCGAAGGGAAGGAAAGTATAGTAATCGGCCCAAAAAAAAAATTTGGGTTTTCTTCAGATCTTTACGTTTTGAGGCCTACTGAGCCTAAAAAACCTAATTTCGGCGCGTGGTCCGTGTGTATGTGTGTGTGTATGTGTGTGTGTGTGTGTGTGTGTGTGTGTGTGTGTATGTGTGTGTGTCTGTAGTTCGATTTGCGGGAGAACGGCTGATCCGATTGAGCTGGTTCTTTTTTTGTTTTGTTCGTTATTTTTTGTAGACACCAAAATAAGGTTATGGACGATTTCGGCCGGTGGGAAGAGGGGTGGGGGGACGAAAATGTACCAAAAACTAGGGTTTTTCGCATTTTTCTCGAAAACGGCTCTAACGATTTTGATTAAACTTTAACATTATCTTCTACTAATCAATACCTCACTTTTCTTCTCCATACATATCTCCATGAAAATACGGTGAACGGAGATATAGGCCCATGAAGCAAAAACACGGTTTTTACGCTTTTTGGCAAAACGGCTTCGGCGATTTTCACCAAACTCACAGGATGTTTTCAAATAGTTAATACCTACATATTGTTCTGAATAAATGTTCCTCTGACAGTCCATTGAGCAGAGATAAAAATCAAAATGTGTCGAAAATAACGTTTTTTCGAACACTTCCGTAAATTCCAGGGTAACTGCTTCACCAGATGTGATAAATCCCAATGGAGTGTCTTTAAGTCTTCCATACCAACATTTCGTTCTCCATAATTATTTCTGTATATATATGTTGAACGGAGATATAAGCCAAGTTAACTCAGAAAAGGAGATTTGTCGAATATTAATTTATCGGTATTCCAATTTTCTCAAAAACGGCTCTAACGATTTCGATCAAACTTTCGGAGTACTCTCAGCTAACTAGTCCCTACATTTTGTTCTCTATAAATGTTCCTGTAAAAATGCGTTGAACGAAGATATAGCGCCCGTCTATGTAGGTGGTGTTCGAAATTACGGGGGTGGCGGAAAGTTGTGTGTTGCTACGCACCAGATATTTTGTAATAAAAAGAGTTCTGCCGCTTGGATTTGTGTGTTTGTAATTGCAACATCTTCGTTGCTTCTGTGAGTGAGGCGGTGTAATGTGCCCACTTCTAACCTAAATAAAAGACTGATTCATTAGCGTCTAACAACTCTCCTGCGCAGAAGGTTGATCTCCTGCAATCTAGCGAGCACCCAGCATGCTACATGTGATCAAATCCAGTCATTTCGCCAATTTTTCAAAAATCAGAAGTTTAATTTGCATGAAAAATGAATAAGAAAAGGCTATTGCAAGCAGCTGCCATCTCTAGGAGCCACCAACAATAGCAGCATGAACTTTTGGTCGCCTCGCGTGATTTTGTTCTTCCCATCTCGTCACCTACCGTATGAAGAAACTATCTAAAACTATAGCGAGGAACCTGCTATTATTGTACAGTTCTTCTTGAATAATTTTCCGTCACTCAGCAATTATGAACAAATTTTATTGTAACGATATCGTACAATATGCGAAAGAGTATGGACGATAACGATAACAACTGAATGTAATTAGAATACAGTTTTATTCTCAATTACAGTTTGGCGAGGATTTAGCACCACAAACGGAGAACTGGGTGGGAGCAAACGCGAGTTGACAAGATAACAGCTTCATTAACATTCCGAAGACGGAAGTTTCAAGTAAATCGTTAAGTTTGAGATGCCTAGTCAACACAAACGCCCTGGACGAGCCTTTACTAAAACGAAGAGTTTGGTTCATCCTGGTACATTATTTTATTGATTTTATCAGCCAACCTTTTGCAGTCTTCGACATTTCAGTTTATTTGTACAATCACCGTGAGATGTTACCCTTTCGAATGTTATGTGTTCCTGTTTAAGAGGTATTGTTCAATTTTATTTCAGTATTACAAGTTATAAATGATCTTAACTTTTTCTCTTTCCTATCGATACAATTTTTTTTTTTTTTTTTATCGTGGGATCTCTCCCAAACCCCTTTTAGTATTGCACAAACGGCCCAAGTCAATTTCATTCGTGCAACTGTGGAAGATACGAAGGAGTATGATCATCAAATGCGTCTAAACTACACTACAAACAAGATTGCTTCACCTCCAATTTAAACAAAATTCTTCAACTGGCTGGCACATCTCGTGATTTTTACATAACTGCCGTCCAACCAATAACCTTACTGTTTGTGCATCATTTGAACTCACATGTTGGACTCCTTCATTTTGCTTATTCCCTGCTGCATGTCATCTTGGAACTCCTTCCAAACGCTGAAGCCGAGTTTTCGTTTGAGCTCGTGAGCTTGCTTCAATTTTGAGGTTAAAACGAGCTTCAACGTGTTGATTTCTTCTTCAACCTGCAACGAAGCGTGAAAAGTGTATTAGAAAACGAAATTCAAAGTATCTGGTGCGTAACAACACACAACACTTCACAACCCACGTAATTTCGATCATATATGGGTGCTGTAGTGTATCATATCTTCATTCAACACATTGATACAGAACAAAACGTAAAGCGCTAATTAGTTGAAGAAGAAATAGCGTTTTTGGTAGATTGTACCCCCCCCCCCCACCCTTTACACCACCAAAAATCAATCAAATCAAACTGCTGTCCTTTGCCTCAAGTACACTCAGCGATTTCTAAGCTGACTTCACTTTTTACTTTCCTTGGCTCTACAAAGTAGAAAGGAAAGTTATGTAATCGGCTGAAATTTTTTTTTTGAGTTATCTTGAGATCTTTACTCTCCTGAGTCCGAAAAACACTATTTGGGAAAATGGTCTTTGTGTATGTGAACGATTTTTAGAGAAAACCACCGTACCAAATCAGCTCAAACTTCATATCTCGCCCGCAGGTCATCATGGGACGCCAAAATAAGGGTATGAACAAAATTCACCGAAATTTAACTATAGTTATCATAGTGATCAAAACACCAAATATTTTTTTTCTCAAAAACGGCTCTAACGATTTTGATTAAATTTTTTATATTGATAGCTCCCAATATGGCAACTATACCATAAAATTTCCATTCGTGGGAAAATGACGAGAGCAGCACAATAAATAATCAAAATTTTCGACGAAAAGCGTTTTTAGCGCAGTTTTTTCCTTATAAACTCCGCTGGGATGTTAGTAGAAAGTTAAAGAAAATTGGTATTGTAGTAATAATCCAATACCCAAAGTCAGTGTTTAAAAACGCTCATGAGATACATGGGGGTTACTCCAGAAATTCCTGAATTTCAACAACCGCCGTTTCGCTTACTGCCCGTTCTAACAGTTATTACCCATTAACTCTGCAAAAGTGATTATTATCCCTCTTCAAAAAATTCGTGTACAGCCTCATTAATTTTCTGTGTACCAATTGCTCAATAATGGTCCTATAATGAGTATGAGCAGCACAATAAATTCCGGAACTGTAAGCGCTACCGTTTCCTGCTGCTGTGACGTGTTGTTTGACCAAGTTCAACGGAACTGAGTGATAAATGAATTGAGTAAGTAGAATTAGCCATGTACAAAGTGAATTGTTGTAGAGCTAAGGAAAGTTGTGTGTTGCAACGCACCAGATATTTTGTTTTGAGTAAAATGCGGTACTGCTTATAGTTCCAGAATTTAGGCATTTTCCATCCAGTAAGCATCAAAACCATCATTACTCATAGGATAGCAGAAAGTAAACAGTTTATTGATAATCGACCAAAAATAATTATTATATCTTGAATACAGGTCCTAACAGATACCACACTACGTACATAGACAAAGTTAGAACCCTTGTCTCTAGGACAGTTTATCACAATAGACGGTGAAGCCCTCTAAATAGCGTGAAAGCTAATAATTTCATGAGCAGATGCATACACCTTAATTTAACAACAGTCCTAAAATGTTTTTCTGATTCAGCCTCCTCACAATCCAATACCAGTCATGCACTGTTACAGCTTGGGTGATTCAGTGATGCAAAATAAAACCCAACAATAATTCTCCTAAATGTCCCTAAGTCATTTGAAAGACTTCAGTGAAAGAACAAAACGTCCTCTTTGCAGTATGAATGAAAGAAATGAAGTGAACAAACCTGAGCGAGCTCCGTGGCCCATTCCTGCTTCTGCCTCTCTTGCTCTTCTGGAGTGAGCCCAGCCAGTTCGTTGATGCCAGAATCGGGGGACATGTCCGAAAGTGGCTTTTCTGAAAATAATAATGAAAATCGTAGCTGAGTTCCACTTATAACGGTATACTGGTTTGAAATGCGTCAAGGTGAATAATCAAAACTGAATCGCCACCATTTTCTAAACGTAGCCAACAGGCCAATGGGCCAAACAGGCTTCAAATCATTAAATATCAGAATCTCTAGAGTTTAATACAATTCATTAGGGAAAATATAGCTGGTGTCATTGGCAACATTCAAAGAGCAGTCCAGCCAGTTACAGTTCTGCAGACATGGAGGTGAAGAAGTCGTTCCACTTGTTCTCAACGGTCCCGATGGAATCCTACCAGAATTTCTGCTAAATTTGGGAACAATTGCTAAAGAGGTTGCGCTTAAACTCGTAAATGATATTTGGAGTGAGGGGGTCATCCCCGATGAATGGAGAAAGGCTGAGATCATCCCTATTCACAAGAAAGGGAAACCTGCCAACCTGGTCGAGAGCTTCAGGCCAATCGCACTCACCTGTGTGATGAGCAAGGTGATGGAGAGGATGGCCCTGAGACGACTGATGTTCTTCGTGGACGACAAGGGGTTGCTTTCGCCAAACCAGGCCGGATTTCGCAGTGGCCGGAGCACAATGGACCACATAGCTCAGCTTACCCAGTCTATTAAGGATGGCTACCAGCACCACCAGTCAACAATTGCGGTCCTGGTTGACTTTAGTACTGCGTTTGACCGGGTATGGAGGAGGGGGCTACTTTCGAAGCTTGCACAGTGGGGAATAAATGGAAACTTGTTTAAATACATCAGGAGTTTCCTCTCGGCGATTTATCAGAGTCAGGTACGGGCAGGCACTATCAGGCTACAGGCAGACCAGACAGGGGGTACCACAGGGTTCAGTTCTGAGCCCCACCCTTTTTAATATCATGATTGACGACGTGGCAACCATGATTGAGCGAGAGTCCCTGGTACAAGCGCACTCATGTATGCTGACGACCTCCTCATATGGGCAACCAGTTCATCAATCCCAGCACTAGAAACCTGCATAAACGGCGCCCTGGACGCTCTCGCTGTCTGGTCCAAGAAGAACTGCATGGTTGTTAACCCCACCAAGACGGAATATCAGCTATTCTCGCTCTCAAAGAAGCCCGACCCAGTCTCCGTAAAGTATTTAGGCACAGAACTGGTGAAAACCGACTCAGCTGTATACTTGGGAGTGAAACTGGATAACCAGCTGACCTGGAATGCCCACATACAGCGGGCTGCAGAAAGAGGAAGATCTAGGATGAAGTTGCTGAACCGTGTTGCAGGTGCCACATGGGGTGCCTCACAGGACCTTCTCAAAATGACCTATACGACGTATGTAAGACCTGCGATAATGTACGGGTGTGAGACAACTGTCACGGCGTCTGCAGCTGCCCGGGAGAAGCTGGAGCTTGTTCAGAATGTGGCCCTGAGAAGTATCACGGGGGCGGCCAAGTCAACCCCGATTGAAGCAATGCGGGCACAGGTAGGAATCGAGCCCATTAATGCCAGGGTGGACGCTGCAGCTATGACGTTGAGTGAGAAACTGAAGAGATCTAATATCCCATACTGGAAGAAATACTCCCTCCGCAGCCCGACTCGTATCCCAGCTCGGTTTTCCAGTGTAGTCGAAACAAGGTGGACGAACTGAATGTGGACTTAGGGGTCCCAGAGCCTTTCCCGCAGGACTCCAGCTTCCTCCCTTCTCGTACGATCTTGATTTGATCGGGAACATATCAAAAACAGTGCTGTTCCACTTGAACTGAAAGCGGCTGCCATGCAAACCATCCAGGAACGTTACCCCCAACGGAGTGGCTGCATGTGTACACGGATGGGTCCGCCGATGGGGCTGTGAAGAATGGGGGAGCTGGCGTCTACTCATCTATGTTTGAGTTGGCCGAGCCAGTTGGGCTTAGAGCCTCTAACTTCGACGGTGAGGTCGCTGCCATACAGCTTGCGGTGCGGGAGGTGGAGCGACTGGGACTGAGGCGGGTGGTGTTGTTTGTGGACTCGCAGGCCGCCATACTGGCACTCGGCACCCTGCAGCCCTCAGCAAGATCACGGGCTGTAAACGAGGCACTGAGGACACTGTTGCGAGTGCGTGAGTATGGCGGGACCTGTCACCTACAGTGGATTCCAAGCCACTGTGGTGTCAGTGGAAATGAGAAAGCCGACCGGCTGGCAACGCGTAGAGTGGTGAGAAGGTGCCAGAAAAGCACAGCCGGACCCACCTAGAACTCTCCACACAGTCAGACGGGAGATAGCAGCAGCGATGAGGCAGCGCAGGATGGAAGCTGTGGAGGCGGCAAGCGCTGGGAAGGACTGGGAGACACTTACAACGGATGATGGACGTATTTCGTCTCTTCTTCCACGGCGAATGTCGGTAGCCCTGTTCAGGATGGTTACCGGCCACGACTACCTCCAGAAGCACTTGCACAGGATAGGAGTGGTCGACTCGCCAACATGTCCTCTGTGCAACATGGACGAAATGGACGCCCGCCATATCCAGGAGTGCCCGGCACTCGAAGGAATAGGTGGAAGTACACCAGAAGAAACAGCGTGTGAGAAGTACTGGGCAGCAAGACGTCAAATGATGAACAAGACGGGCGTAGGATAAAAAAAAAAAAAAAAAAAAAAAAAAAAAAAGTCCCAACCAGCTTGCAGCGATCCTGATGTCCAGTACATTTCGGGAAGCTGTAAGAGCTCCTTAACATGTTTGCTCATGTCAGCTCCCAGTCCGAAGACACTCCTGCAGATAACTGAATTTTTACAATGTTTTCTCTCCTTTGACGGGTCTCCGGGGTGTAAGACTTCGTCTAGATAGAAAATAGCAAATTCGACTACTTGAATCATTTCTCCCCAGCCTGTGCTCGTTTCCCGTCTCATTCCAACCACCCGTCATTTCGACTCGTGGCGTATTGCCAATTGCCTAGCGTAGGCATGAAAACGTCAATTTTCCTTGTTCCGTTGTAGTCTGGTCATGTTTTGTATCATTTACTAGAACTTTTCGATGAAGAATCGAACGGGATTGGTCTTGGGGGTGCTCTACAAAAATTATCGTTTCCCGGATTGTTGTTTGTCTGATTGCCATTTAACACTTTTTTATATTTTTCGACTTTGGATTAAATAGAATAGGTCAAGATCACGCTGTGCAAGAGAATCATTTGCAGCGTTTTGTTTTGACAGATCATTAATTATTATTTATAGTATTTCTGCACCCTCCCTTAGTTTTCTCTCATTATGGTTCTGGTTTTGGTCCACTTCTGTTTAATTATTGTAAGTGTTACCTTTTTTACTTTCCTTGGCTCTACAAAGTAGAAAGGAAAGTTATGTAATCGGCTTGAAAAAAATTTTTAGTTCTCTTCAGATCTTTACGTTTCAGACCCCCATGAGTCCGAAAAACACTATTTGGGAAAATGGTCTGTGTGTGTGTGTGTGTCTGTGAACGATTTTTAGAGAAAACCACCGTACCAAATCAGCTCAAACTTGATATCTAGCCCGGAAGTCACTATGGGACGCCAACATAAGGGTATGAACAAAATCCACCGAAATGTAACTATAGTTATCATAGTGATCAAAACACCAAATATTTTTTTTCTCAAAAACGGCTCTAACGATTTTGATTAAATTTTTATATAGATAACTCTTAATAAGGCAATCATACCATAAAATTCACATTCATGGGAAAATGACGAGAGCAGCACAATAAATTATCAAAATTTTCGACGAAAAGCGTTTTTAGCGCAGTTTTTTCCTTATAAACTATGCTGGCATGTTACTAGAATGTTTAAAAAAATTGGAATTGTAATCCAATGCAAGACCTATAGGGGGAGTGTTTGAAAACGTTCATGAGATACATGGGCCTCACTCCAGAAATTCCGGAATTTCAACTAATGCCGTTCCGCTTACTACCAGTTCTAAAAGGTTTTAACCAATAACTCTGCCAAAGTGATTACTATCCTTCTTCAAAAAATTCGTGTTTACAGTCTCATTCATTATCTGTGTACCAATTGCTCAGTAATGGTTCTGGAATGAGTACGAGCAGCACAATAAATTCCTGAATTGTAGGCGCTACCGCTTCCTGCTACTGTGAAGTGTTGTTTGACCAAGTTACAATTAACTGAGTGATAAATGAATTGATTAAACTGAATTGGCCATGTAAAAAGTGAATTGACGTAGAGCTAAGGAAAGTTGTGTGTTGCAACGCACCAGATATTTTTTTTCTGTAATTGCGAGCTCGTTCCCGTGATTTTCAAAATAAATAATCTATCCTTGTTCTCGAAACCACTAATTTCTCCGTTGGAAAGAATACATCCCATTTTCTCGGCTTTGCATTGACGATATGCTCTTTGCCTCGTTTTCATTTTATGCCATTTCCGCGGGAAGCGGACCAAGGAAAGTTCTTTGATGCCTCGCACAGTCGAAATATTTGAACAGCCTCCCGAGTCTCAAGTGAATACTTACGGACGAAAGGGAAGTAACCTGCGAGACCGTTGAGACGATTCATCGTGCGGAAGACGACGTTTTTCACGGGCCACGGGCACCAGCGGATGTAAAGGAGACGGAGCCGGTCCGAAACCGGTCGCGCGATATTCCTCTCGACAAGGGCTAGACGTTCTTTGACGCGAGGGAACATTTGACGACGAGGTTCATCGTCCGGCTCCTCGAAAGAGTACTGAGTCTAACAAGAAACGCCTTCCAATTCACGTTTATTTATACGTCGGATTGGCCCAACTTTTGAATGCTCTGCGAGTCTATCAGTCGGCGACGGAGCCAAACGCGCGGCGATTGACGCAATTGTCGGTTCCGTGACCGTCAATTGACCGTTTTCAGGCGAAGACACGAGGGATTTGAGCGAAAGCGAAGGAGCGTCTACAATTAAGAGGCAAGTAAACGTACAACAAACACGGAGCCCCCAATGTCTGTTGAGACGCACCACACAACTTTCATCGCACCCCTAAGTCACTTCGATAATACACGATACACACAGGCACTGTCAGTACCAAAATCGTTAAAGTTGTTTCAATGTTGCAGACCTTCAATTTATGATGCTTTTACTTTCTTCAGCTCTAAGGAGTTAGATGGAAAGTCATATGCTCGAGGGGGGGAAAACAATTCTGAATTTTCTTTAGATTTTTACGCTTCATGGGCATCCAAGCCCGAAAAACTCAACTTGGGGAAATCGTCTGTGTGTGCGCGCGCGTCTGTAAACGTGATCGAGGAAGAACGGCCGAGTCAAATCGACTTACTTACATTTGATATTTAGCCTAGAGAACCCCATGGGATGCTGAAATAAGGGTATCAACACGATCCAAGACTAACTATAATTATGATTAAAACACTATAACTTCTTCAGTGGAATGCTGGATGTGGTGGGCTAAGGAATGTTGTGTGATGCGTCACACCGGATATTTCTCACTTCGGATTCATTAACTTACTGTGTGAGGGCAATTTGTGGGAGAAACTATTTGCAACCGCCAATGTTCTCCTTAGGTACACACAACATTTACGAAGAACAAAAAGCAGGGACTAGTTAGCTGAGAGTACTCCGTAAGTTTGATCGAAATCGTCAGAGCCGTTTTTGAGAAAATTGGAGTACCGATAAATTAATATTCGACAAATCTCCTTTTCTGAGTTAACTTGGCTTATATCTCCGTTCAACATATATATACAGAAATAATTATACAGAACGAAATGTGAGTATGGGTGGCTAAAAGACACTCCATTAGGATTTATCACATCTGGTGAAGAAGTTACCCTGGAATTTACGGAAATGTTCGAAAAGACGTTATTTTCGACACATTTTAATTTTTATCTCTGCTCAATGGACTGTCAGAGGAACATTTATCAAGAACGATATGTAGGTATTAACTATTCGAAAAGATCCTGAAAGTTTGGTGAAAATCGCCGAAGCCGTTTTGCCAAAACGCGTAAAAAACCTATTTTTGCTTCATAGGCCTGTATCTCCGATCACCGTATTTTCATGGAGATATGTATGTAGTGGAAAAGTTAGGTATTGATAAGTAGAAGATAATTTGAACGTTTAATCAAAATCGTACTAGCCGTTTTTGAGAAAAATGCGAAAACCCCTGGTTTTTGGTACATTTTCGTCCCCCACCATTTTGGTGTCGACAAAAAATAACGAACAAAACAAAAAAAAGAACCAGCACAATCGGGTCAGCCGTTCTCCCGCAAATCGAACTACAGATCACGGATCACGCGGCGAAATTAGGTTTCTTAGGCTCAGTAGACCTCAAAACGTAAAGATCTGAAGAAAACCCAAATTTTTTTGTTGACACGATTAATATACTTTTCTTTCCCTTTGGGGTAGCGGAAAGTAAAAAACTTACATCACAGTTTTCTCCAAATCGTCCTTACAAAGGACTATTGACTACCATTTGAGAATTTATTCGTGCGGAAATAACCCTTCCTTTCAATGCGCGTGTCGACCGCTTCATTGAACGTGTTCAATCGGCAAGATACTTGGCAATAAAGGCCGACGGAGACTGGAAGTGGAATGATTAGATTACGTCATTCGTACGTACAACCAGGAAGTTTATCCATCTTTTAGGTCGATTGCACACAAAAGCTCTATCAACAAAAAACCTCTTTGCGGTCTGCAAGACCTTAATCTAGAGCGTGCTGTGTTTTGGAATGCTCGTTAGGGGCTCTGGTAACCTAACCTGTTATATAAAAATCCATAGTCCCGTAAACCTCGCCATTTCTCTTCCGAAGAACTGTTAGCAATAGTACCAGTATTTAACAATTAATCAACTTTGAAGTCTGCACTTCATTTCTACCACAATTTTTCCCAAGCAGCTAAATATTCCGTTCGTTGTGTGGCTCATCAGTCATGCTTGCCCATATCGCCAGGTTATGGTCTACTTCAATTTCCCTTGTGGATTTAAAAGCCCTGCCGTTTATCCTAAAATATCCCATTAGAGCTCTAGTTTAAAAACATGGTCTTGGACAACATTGGTCAGGAGGGCTACTATTTGGTTATGAGAATTTGTTTGGAAGCGTGTCGTTAATGTATTTTGATTCTACCCTCCCCTACACTCCTGTCATAAGCGATATTTTATGTGAAGATTATACATTATGCTATACCGCTCAGGATTGGTCCATTGGTGGGTATTTTCTGCAACTTCTTACCGACTTCAACAGTAAGAAGTAAAACGCATTTTTTGTTTGTTAGTAAAGCTCGTGCCATTATTGTGAAATGGGTGTCATGAATTCGATCACTCGAGTGTATGCTAAATGAGGAGTTTCTTGATTCGAGGGGGACAAATAAGCTGAAATCGTGTTCAAGACAGTAAGGGGCTTTTTTGTGCAAGTGATAGTGCTAAAGATGCGCCAGACGGTGACAGTTATACTGAGAGATGCGTTTGACCAGGACAAGGCAGGCTGGCAATCCTCCCCCATCCTCATCCTATCAAAAGGAAAGGGGTGACAGATAGGAAATAACGCAGTTACCAACCTCCGTTGACGATTTGTAGGAACTTGGAGTAATTCTTCTGACTCGTCACTTTGGCGAAATACGGTTTAGATAAATCGTGAAATTTCACACGCACCGCTCGAATAAATTTGTTTTTCCCGAGTTTTTTGTCGTAAAATTCCGTTTCAATCGTAAAATTTTCCGGGATGTCGGGAAGCGACGAAGGTTCGAAATCGCAGGTGCTCAAATTGAGGAATGTGTCGAGGGGATCGTCGTGAGGTGGAACGTCGACATCGAAACTCGGTGTGTCCGTGTTGCCAACGAAAGCGTAATAGCAATCTTCTTCGTACTCGAGGGAAGCAAAGTCCTCGGTCTCTTCGTTGTCGACACGATTGTCGCTCGAGTTTTCCATTCCTCCGGCATTCCCGCGACTAATTCCTTCGAGATGACTCGACGTCAAAAGAGGAGAGAATGGCACGGTCCCATATTGCAACGTCCGAGCGACTGTCGGGTTGGCGGAAGGTGCCTTTCGGATGTTGACGAGAGGCCGCGAAAGTAACAAAACCAGCTCTTTCTCTTCTAACCCCCTCCCCTCGACAGTCCGAGTGGAACGCACTAACGAAACGAGGGCGAAGTGAATCGTACCGAAATAAAAACGAATTACGTTCGATTCCACGACATCGCGAACTCCCGAGTCAACAACCTGGTCCGACGGATTTTCATCTGACGAATCACGACCTCAGAAACCGTCGCCGCTTCTCGTCCTTCGGGAAAACCGCCGCTCGACTTTCCTTTTCGAGAACAACGGGAGTTCCGTTGGAAGGGAACCTTTTTTTTCTCTCTCTTCTGGAATGACGGAGCAAGTAACTGTGCGAACGGCGTCCTAATTCCGCAGAGTCCCGAGTTGGCTGGACATGAACACGTTCGATGGTGTGGTTGCCCAGCGTGAACAGTGACATTAGGCGCACACGCGTCTCACAACTTTCCTCAGCTCCGGAACATTCGACGATTTCCACAACTTCACCGACTAATCTGCTTTCACTCACCTCGAGAGGAGATAATGTAACAATGTGTTCTACCTTAACAATACCCAACCATCGATTAATTACCATCTTCATTAAATTACCTAACTCACAATATTCATTAAATTGAATTTTTGAATTTTGAACGATACGGAAATCCTGCTACATGACTGTAAGTTACTGATAGCCTAAATAGACGCTGCTGAATGAAAGCAACTAAATAAAACAGTGGGCAGTGCATAAGTGTTCATCACTACACCAAAATACGGTTATGGGCGATTTTGGTCGAGGTGAAGGGGTGGTGGGGGACGAAAATGTACCAAAAACTAGGGTTTTTCGCATTTTTCTCGAAAACGGCTACATCGATTTTGATTAAACCATCAAATTATCTTCTACTAATCAATACCTAACTTATCTTTTCCATACATATCCATGAAAATACGGCGAACGGAGATATTGGCCTATGAAGCAAAAATAAGTTTTTTACGATTTTTGGCAAAACAGCTTCAACATTTCCGTAAATTCCAGGGTAACTGCTTCACCAGATGTGGTAAATCTTATGGAGTGTCTTCTAGCATTCTAAACCCACATTTTGTTCCCCGCAACTATCTCTGTATCCATCTGTTGAACGGAGATATAAGCCAAGTAACTCAGAAATGAAGATTTGTCGAACATTAGTGTATCGGTACTCCAATTTTCTCAAAAACGGCTCTAACGATTTCGATCTAACTTACCGAGTATTCTCAGCTAACTAGTCCTACATTTTGTTCTGCATAAATGTTTCTGGAGAAATGCGTTGAACGAAGCTATAGCACCCGCATATGTAGCTGGTGTTCGAACTTACGTGGGTGGCGGAAATTTGTGTATTGCTACGCACCGCTAGTTTTACATACAGATAATGATGTACGTTATTTAGAAGACCCTACACATCCTTTAGCAGTTCTTACTTTCTTTTGCCTCACGAAGTAGGAAGGAAAGTCATGTCACTACATGCCACTTAGAGCCTCTGGTGAAAAATTCGATGGAACGTATGAACTCGTCTGGGTCAAGGTCCCAACATAACAGAAGGAATATGTGAATGTGCGATCTGGGTATTGGAAGGTCCCAATCGAGCTCCTATCCGTTGACCTGCTATCAATAACCAGTTGTATCGTTTAAGAAAAAGATGAAGGGAAGGGAGTTTGAGGATGGAATAGAGGGGAGCCAGAAGGGCAATATTGTGACATAGTGTCGTTCCCTATCAACGTGACACTTTTTGGTAGTTAGTTGAAAGCTAAAGTATGTTCCATGCTAAAATGTTTCCTCTTTCGCTTCAGGGTTTGAAAATAGCCATTTAAGAAAATGGACTGTGAGTTTGTGAACCATAGGCAATTGGCACGATGTAACGAATTGAACCGATGAAACTATTACTTTCACTGAATTTGACCATTTCTTTCAATTAATAGATTTTGGCTACCATAATTACTATGATTTCACAGTTTTTGGTCTAGACGCAGTCGTACACCTCTGATCCGCGTTCCATTCGACCCAGCATCTAAAAATACCTAGAAAATGATACCAAACACAGGGCGTAATTGGGATAATACTGCAAAAAGTGCGTTTTGTTCATGTTTCAATCATTTTTCGCCTATAACAACCATGACTTTTGTCCTATCAGATTGCCAGGCAGGCACAACTAGATACCAAATGAGATTTTTGTGCGAAAGAACGAATTTTTTAGTACATGTTAAGGGCCCGGGCAGCAGATTGACATTGTAGATTTGATATCCCAATGTCTTGAAACGTTAAGTATCAAATTTTCAGAGGGGTGGTAAAAAAAAATTACCTGACCAAAAACACAGGGTTATAATTCAGAATGAATAATAAACCAAAATTAGCCAAAACAGAGAGGTAGACCAATAAACTACCAACACCATGAGAATTTGATAACGTTCGTAACTAATTAGAAGCTCCCCTAGAAGTTCCGGAATCCGACCACCCCGTTTCTTCAACTAGTTTCATTTGAATTTGTTTGCCATTCATCAACGTAGCGACATGTAAAGGAGCATTTTAATAAATTCCAGAATCTTAAGCGCCACCAGTTTCTTCTGCGCTACGTTCCATCAAGTTCTTGTAAACTTAACGAAAAAAGTTTTAGTTAGTTCCTGATACACAAATCACTAAAAATGGGCTGAGGAAAGTTGTGTGATGCGTCCCAACATTGCACGCCCGTAATGCCCCCCCCCCCCCCCGACAGGGCAGCAAACAAGAGTAAGAAACGCTGAATAATGAAAATGCAACAATGACAAGCTGCAGACTAGGGTAACTTATCGGTAGAATAAGGGGTGATAACGCAAACGGATGAGGAGTGAAGGGTGGTGTCTGCACGCTGATCTGATAGCTGATGTTCCAATGAGGTATTCGACACGGTCATTATTGTAAGGCAGAACAACCAGTGATCTGTAAACCTAGCACATCACACACATTACATTACATGAAACGCCATAGACCACCACCAGAACACGTCACAGCCCCTAAACGCTTCTTTCACTCCAAACGCATAATTTTGATTGCCGAATTCGGTAAAATTGTGTAGGTGGTGTAGTCTTCAGAACGTAGGTTGTGTGTGGGTTTCATTAGTTAAGCGAAAATAAGAAGAAAGTTAAACGAGCATTTGAGCAGGTATCAACTACCTAAGGATTGAGACCTGTTGTGCAACGCCCAACGAAAACTTGATTTTATTCCTTTTGAAAACTGCTTAAGTTACGAGAGCTGCGCCGACGAACGGGCAGACAGACTGACATTAAAACATAGTTTTGACAAGAAGCACGCTTTGATAAGTTCCGATAACGACAAACTACTCGAATGAAAGATCGCCATTCGTCATTTTCGACGATCATCCAACAATACTACTAAATCACCCGAAGTTTAATTATACCGTACGCAACTTCCCGGCTAGGCCTTCCCAATCGGAATCGTACTTACCAGAAGCTGGTGACAGATTGTCCATTGTTGTGTATAAGGAATGCTGCAGCTACCGAGTACTTCCGCCGAGTGAACAATGCTTAACAGTACGGCGACAAGAAACTTCAATTAAAATTCCTTCAATGGCCCAAAGGTACTCAACTACGTAGATTTGTCGAAAATAAGATGCAACGAGCAAACACAAGACCATCAAAGAACGGAAAAACACAAGTCAATTCCAGGGCACGCCGATAGAGAGCACTACCGGGTCGGCTGTCAGCTGACTGACAGAATTTTGTTGAAAACGAACTCAAAATAATTGACGTCTCCAATTTAAAAAATTGTTACAATCACCACACGTTTAGTTTATAAATTTCGAATTCTTACAAAATGTTTGAAATACTTTTAGAATGAATAAAATTGAACTCAACAAACTGATGGTTATACGCCTGTTCTGTGAATAGTACGGTAATTTAGTAGTTGGCTTTGTGATCAAAAGTGATATTATGCACAACCGCCATTCTTGTCCCGGTGAAAGTATATTCAGAACACACATTATATATGAAAATGAGTCCAAAAGTAGAATTGTTTAAATTTGTTGTAAAAATGCAGGGGCTTTTGCGAACAAAAACATTATATTATGGTAAATAAAAGCTGGTCGGCCTGGTTAATTGAAATCCCTATTTGACATTTTATAAACGTACCATAAGGGAAGTCCCCGCATATTGACACTGTGCAATAAATGGTAAATTATTTCTAAACGAGTTTACAAAACCCTAACCACTTGTTTGGTGTAATCGTAACTTCACATTTTCAAAGGAAACGGTCAGATTATATTTGTCACGTCGGTATTCCCTCGTTCCTGCACTTCAACTATTACAGCCCTAATAGAATTAAATTTTTGATCACATCCTTCTTCAGCACTTACTCAACGCGTACTTCATTTCTTAAAACTACTAAATTTTACAAATTTCAATAACAGTTACACACAATTTTTCGATCGAGCCAAATTTGTGTTTAAGAGGCAGGCAGGTATTTTTGAGTCAGAAACGTTTGACAAGCATTACTTTCCTAAACAGTTTACATTTTTTAGAAACTCTGAGGAATAAGGTTATTCTGGGGAATTTCGCTGCTTTTTAGGAAACACTATGACAATGATGGCGTTTCCAGTATCTCGCGTGATATAAGGGGTGGACTTGAGCTACCATCAGCCTGACTAGGGTCAACCTTTATTTGAAAAAAACACACAGTCACGGGGATAAACCACGCAACGTAGATAGGATATGGCGGGATTTGATTTACCTATTGCTACTAAAGTCGTTGAGTTTTCTTCCTCTTGACTAGACGTGACCATCTGCTTCGACACATTGAACGATGAACGAGTCGTTCCACGTAGATGAACTGGCTCATTCGATTCGATCTAGTTCAATTATGTTATTCTAATCAGTCGACGTTGTTACTTTGGATGAGTAGCTCACGAACTGAATGAACTAACTGAACGACTCGACTAGTACTTTTCACTTCTTCCTCCTGTCACTGAATTTGAGATTCCGCTCACTCAGTCTTTCTCTCACACCCCTCCACCCAAAGCTCCTTGAACTTTTGATGTGTTCCTGTTCACTAAAACATGACTTCTTAAAATATTCCAGTTTTACTGGAGAATAAGGTTACTGTGACGCGAAAACTGTAAACCCAACTAATTAAAATATCTTTAAACTACTTTAATCAGTAGTAAAAACCGATTCATATCCCAAAAGATCACTAAAAATTGGGGAACCAGTAAATTCCTCAGTGGGCAATCCCTGAGAATCAGAAGAAAATAACCGAGGTGTTGGAGTAGTGTTTCTGCCGTGGAGTGAATACTGTTGTTAATGTGGAAGGTGAAGTAGAAGAAGAAGAATAAAGGACATTAGTTTTGGAGACGAGTCGAGTTTTATGTTGTTTTTCCGAGATCCCGAGATTGTTTATTACAGCTAAAGAAAAGAATAAAACACGAGGACAAATAAACGCTCAGTAAATATCGACGAATGAGGTCTGATTTGAATTAACGACAATAAGCGTCGAACTTTGAATAAAAGACGCTACTAAAATACTTTCTTCGGCGTATTGGTTAGTGATTCAATGGACTGGTTTCAGTTCTTATTTGATATAGAAAGAGAAAGGGAAAGGAATAAAAATGCAGTGTCTTGTCATGATGACAAAGGCTTCGTTTTGAAGTATCAGGAAAATGACTCGCGGCGCTGTTTTTAAATAAAGTCATTACTAACATTTGAAATGAAACTCATTCCTCACTTCATCAATTAAGTCTTGTAACCGAGGCCTACGACGTCACAGTCCGGAAGTTGCACTATTAAAGATAGATAATAAATACCAGGTACCGGGAGAGCTGGTGATCGACCAGCGCGAATTATAATGGTGAAGTGAACGACATGAACTGCTGCACGATTTGTTTCGTTCAAGCGTTCATACTGACTCGTTCGATCTCGAACGACACATCTCTACATTCAACCCTGAAGGGTTTGTCCACTTTAATCTCTAACATTTTTAGTGAATGTTAACTATTAACATTTGTAATTAAGAAGTTAAAGCAGTATTTCCAATAAAATGAGCTAACGATGGATGTTTGGGTGTATTCCAAATTCCCAATTCCCGTCTATTGCAAAAGTGTGTCCTATCAATGCAGGACTAGCAAAAGTCAGCGCATTTTAGTGTAGTTTACTTTATGGGATCGTTCGGGAGTATAAAACGAATAAGTTGTATTAGGATAATTGTCAAACTATTCTTTCAGTTCGATGTCATTTTCTAACTTCTACATTCTCTACACGAACCCACGACAGGTATTTCATCCAACACTTTCAACAATAGTAAGGTAAATACGTTTATATGTGTGGGTAGCTTCAAGTCATTCGCATAACTGCATTGGGAGTAACAATGATATAATCGACCTAATAACAATCGATAGCTAAGCAGCTTAATCCTATTCGCTATTAAAATGTGAATTTACATTGTTCTAGTACAGAATTACATCGTTATAGTTGTCAAGTGCACAGGAGATCAATCCAATTCGAAAACTAATGCTGGCATCTCTGATCAGTATCTTAGAGGCAGTGAATAACGACGTGTTCCGCGTTCTCGACTCCCATTGGGTATAAAGTGTGGGAAACCTTTTTATTTTGTCGGAAGGAGCCTTCAGTTCAAAATGGAGATCGGTTGAAGGTTGTAATTGTTGTCCTCGGAATATTTTTAGTTGAATTTAGTGAAATTATGTTGATTTTGAAACTGTGACGTATTTGCGTCTTGGAAGGTCGCGAATCTCCTTCAGTTATCCAAGTTCGTGGATGTTAAAGCTTGTTCAGCAGTCAAATTGGGAGTAAACTTTCTTGTTCCTGGCGGGACGCAATGACATCTCGACCGTTACGAAGTGATTGTGAAGTGTTAACGATAAATGTTGGTTTGTATGGCCGTTCGTGTTGACAATTTAGCTCGTTTATTTGAACATTGAAAGGCTCTAAATGCTTTCTGTTCGAGATGAGTTCTGCGAGTGGAAGCTGCCACATATTACGGTGAGACCATTTTGGTAGTTAGCAAATCATGTTTCATTGAATTTATGCGAAAATAACGATTATTTATCTCATCAGGTTTTGGACTAACCTCATATTTTGGTTTAGGTTTTGATCTGTGAAGTTTAGTTTCCTCTGCGCATAAAGGAGCGTTGGTGATAGCCGCTCTGCCAAGCAGCTGATGCCAGCAAGTGTAAGAGGCTCATACAATTTCTTTTTTGTAGTTCGTTGAAATGCCTTAGTAATTAGCGCGGTAGTTAGTAGTATAGGTTAGTCGCTTTAAGAAATAATATAATGGTTTCAGTATATATTCACTTGTCACTTTTGTATTGATGCCGGTTCGGTGATACCTGAATCGCGAAACAAAACAAACTGTTTCCTCCTTAGTGTTGACTGAGTTCGCTCAAGGTAAAGCATGGTAACAGCTGTGGCGTTTGATAATTTCATAACTGAACGACATCTAAAAGTAAGCGTGGAGTTGTGATTCATAGTTTAATCTGTAACGTTATTGTCTGTGGGGTACGCTGTTCCCGTGTGATCCCTGTGTCTATGGTCTGACGCTTGTTCCTATCCCTTTGGCAATGAAGAGGAATTTAACGTGTAATATATTATTATAATAGTTGGTTGCTAATACGTCTTTTCGGCTTGAACATTCTGAACTAACCACACCCCCTTTGTTTACCCACTACCCAGAGCCAACCGTCTGCTGATTGTGCAGCTGGAGTTCGGTGCTAGTTTTGAGATTTATAGTGTAAACAGTTCCAAATAACACGACAGTACTTTTAAAATCTCATTCATGGGAAAGTTACTCCAGGAGCAGGAATTTTGATATAAATGGATTTTAAATCAGTTTTTGGTTTATTATTCATTCTGAATAAATAACCCTATGTTTTCGGTCACGAGAAATTTTTTACAACCCCCCCCTCAAAATTTGATACTCTACGTTTCAAGACACGGAGATTCCAAATTTGCAATGTCCGTCCGCCGTCAGGGCCGTTTTGTGCCTTTAACGTGGTCTAAAAAATTCGTTCTTTCGCACAAAAATCCCATTTGGTATCTAGTTGTGCCCGCCATCTCGGCAATCCGATTGGACGTAGCCCATGATTGTTATGGGCAAAAAACGGTTAAAAAAATCAACGAAACGCAGTATAATGCGGGAACTACAGCGGAAGTCAACGTTTCGTCATTAGTACTTCCGCCCTCTCATCGCAGCTCGACTTGCAACGCCGCCCACTCAACTCCCCTTTCGACTCGCAACGGGTTCGCTCGAAGCGCCCCCGTTTCAATTTCCCCGACCCGACGGGGCAAAATCATCAGACGTTTTGTTTCCGTAGTTCCATTGTAGCCAGGTCATGTTTCGTATGGTTTAATAGTATTCGATGCTGAATCGAATGGGATGGGGGAGCAGTAATACTTGGTCAAGCTGTTCATGAGAATAATAAACCATTGTGTAATAATTTGCAGGGTTTTTTCTTTATATTTCCAGCGCATATGATTATGCGCTACCATTCTTTGAAACGTTATGGTGGTAGTCCAATAAACGAGCTGTACAATGAGGGTTTAATTAAATTCTTAAGGTTAGTATAATCTAGTTGACAATCTCACGAATTATCTATACACTGATTGCTCAATAATGGTCGTGGCATAAGTTGAAGAAGTTCAATAAATGGCTAAAACTAAAACGAGGCCAACGTTAAATCTTTTTTCACACTTTTACGTGGTATTTTTACTCTTCTTAAATCGCAAATTACACACATTTTTTTAACTCAACTTCATTTTTCACAGAACCTAATAGTTGATATAGTAAAGCTTTGAATTTAATTTACATTGCACCTGCATGTAGGTGAAATCCAGTATTTGCAGTTCTATATGCCAGTAGAATATTTAGATAACATCATTTACAGATAACACTAGTAATAACAATAGCATCACAGACATGCAGAATAGTTTTTATTGTGTAATTAGTAACACACATCTTATATTTATATAGTCAGTCATGTGGGATAGTTTTTTTAGTTAATGGAATTGCGAGAATGTTGGGTCGTTCTCTTTTTAGACAGAGGAGGTTTTTGGGCAATTTCTCGTATTAAAGTATTGGGAGGGTGAGTTAAAGGGTGGGAGGTGTGCAGTAGCTGGTAGTTTATTCTATAAGTTCATCTGCCTGTGGCAGATCTACATCTGAATGTAGGACTGTGTTCCAAACGTGTCAAGGGGGCCCAGTGATCATTCTGATGACTATTTTCTATCGTTTGCGCCCTTGTAACCTTTGCTTTTCCTGTAGAACCCCATTGTCGACTGGTGGCAGTACACTTCCACTTGTTTTGGTACAAGTACAGAAGTGGCTTAAGGCTGTAATATCTAGCATATCTTCCAAAGGTCTGGCTGAAGGAGTGCCTCCATGACTATGGCTGATATCGTAAGGAACGGCTTTCCTTTGGAGTCTGCCTACATCCACGGGGGAAATGTTTTGAAAGCAACTGGGCTTCAGACTTGCACTAAAGGAAGTTTTCATGATGTAATTATTTCGCAGTCTCCATCTATTTCATTAAATTTACAGCATTTCCTTGACATATTTTCTTATTGCTTTGTAACAACCACGACTCGAAAGCACCAGTTGGTGATGTGGTCTTTCGGTTAAATAACTGCAGGAGTACTTTTTTTTTTCATCAACTCTTGGTTATAGCACCCAACATGTGTAATAATTTAAGTACTACTGTGGTCTCCCCCCTTCCCCTCCACAGCGCAAGAATTAATTCAATTGCAATTTATTGAGTTACTTAGGGGAAATGTTTTCTTATAATGGAATTAGTGTTTAGATAACGATAAGGAACAATGTTTGACTCAGAAATGTAAGAAAAATGTGAATTAATGTTCAGGTTTTCCTTTCAGATGTCTCACATTGATAGAAATGACGCTTATAGTTCGCCCATGGACGTGGTCTTCTCCTGGGCGACTCCACAAAAGACTGAAGGGACCTCAACAACGATGAAACGCAAAAGTAAAGATGACAGCGGGTACGCCAGCCCATGTTCATCGTTCAACAAAATTATATCCACCCATAGCACTCCTTATGAAGGAATGGATGTCATCACAACCTTCACTCCATTGGCTGGTGGGGAGCACATTGCGAAAAAACGTCTTTCTTTGTCCAGTACCAAGGAACCCAATGTGTGTTGCAACGCCGCTGTTACTGCTGAAAGCTTTACAGATTTCCTCATGGAGGAGTCACTTTACAGTGAACCGATGGAAATAGAAACACCCGGGGCCTCAAATTCGCAGGATGAATTGAAAGAGTGTTTAGATTTAAATAATGATTATCAGAAAGAATTGGATATTGAGCTCGAGTTGATGTGCGACGCGTGCCCTACGACTCCCAAACTTTCATGTACTCTCCCTCCAAAAACCTTTTTGTCAGCCAAAAGACCGAAAAAATCTCCATCCCCAAAAAAGCGTTTGGCATCAAGCGCCCCGGGTCAGACGGTTTACTGGCACAAATTCAGAAGGAAACGAAATTTTACTGGCTTCGACAAAATAGACTTCCTCAACCAACTAGGAGCTAAAGCTCAGTACCCCTACATTCTCACCAGGATATTCAATCACCTCTCAGATGAAGATTTATCTACACTTACGATGGTTTCGAAAACTTGGAGGAAAGTTTGTCTAGAAAACCCAGTTGCAAGGCTTCGATGGCATAATTACGCCTCCGAACGGAAGCAGAACAGGGAAAACCTACCACTCGTGGTAAGATATATTTTCTTTCTTGGCTTTATTGCTCACCTTCGAGAATGATTGTAAGTTACAGAGTAGAGTAATTGTTGAGTTACATTGTACTGTAGAACTATTCTGTTGGTTGCCTTTAAATAATGACTGCAATTGTACAGTCCACTCAATGCGTTGTAAGACTGCTACCATAAATGAACTATATAAACATTACAGACTAATGTTTTATATTGATGTTACCAGGCCAAGTTTGACAAATTCCGTTATTTCCTTAAAACACGTGAGGAACTAATTACCTAGTATATTAGGGAATCGCAAGGTTTGCCTTGCTGCATGTAATTAGTTACGCCACTTAGGGAGTGTGTTACCATGACACGATCCTCATGTACAAGGGTATCCACCTATACGTACATGGCTTATAAGACAGTGTCCACTGAAGCATTCCAAGTGATCACTGGTCAGTTACCAGTTGACTTGGCTATTGAATACATAGTGGACAAGTGGAGAATGGAACGGGAGCTTTCCCACTCAGTGCAGATCTCTGCTGAACGAAAACTTTTCGCGATAGAAGAATGGGCATTAGACAAATGGCAAGCAACATGGAAATCCTCGGCAAAAGGATGTGTGTGGCAGGTGCGAGTTTTTTTCCCAACATTCGTTAACATCTTAGGGAAAGGTGGGTTGAGCAAGTTCCTTTGGGACATGGCAACTTTAATGCGCTTTTTTCTCAAAGACTCCATTCTGCACGTCTTGCATCTCCACTGCGAAGGAAAGTAGAAACCACGTGCTTTTCCCCTTCAGTTCTTACAACCATGAGCGATGGTTGTTGGAAGAGCAGACGAATCTAGCAGCATTGACTGCTAAATAGCAAACCTATAACTGTTTCACCCAGCATGCGACTTTGACACGTAACACCCAAGTAAATAGTTAGATCTGATGGGAAATCTGATGGTACGGGATTCCCCAGGGGCCATAACTCTGTGAGGTAACACATAGCCAAGAGCTCTCCACCGGGGGACTGGCGAAATGACCAAACCTGCGGCACGTCCACAGGTATGGGTTTGATGGGATGCTGAGCTGACTCCTGACTTGCTTGATAGCTGACTGATATAACTCGCTCTGAGAGTTCAGGAAACGGACCTGTATGATACAGGGCCAGAGGTCTGTGGTGTGATGTGTCACCGAATTGACAGAGAGTTGATTGTCTCTTGATACATCACACCATGTCGGTTTTTGGATAGTATTATGTGGAGTTGTGACCCCTTCAGAAGTTTTCTGACAACCATAAACTGCACAAGGATTCCTTTTCTAGCTCATAGAAAGTTATTTTAGTTAGTTTTACTAACTTTATCAAAGGAAACTGGACTTCTAGGCTAGTCCAGGAAGGTGACTGGAACGTCTTCAGTTATTCACTAATTATGTTGTGTACTTGAAAGATTAGCAGATTGTCTTTCCAGAAGAAAATCGCCTCTCAATACATCTTCTCTTTGTTTACTTACAGAATGCGGTTGTTGGTAAATTGAAAAGACAGTCGTTGAGAGATTACAACCACAGCACACCTTTAGTCACGCGGCAACCTTCATCGCCTCCAGTTAGCCCGAGCAAAGTTAGATTCCTCATGTTTCAAAAAGTAAGTTATTGTAGGTTTAGTGTTGCGATGAAGTGGAGGCCTGAAATACCAAAGAGTTAGTAATTCATTGGGAACTATAAGTTAACCACTTGTACTCTCGGGGATAGTCAAAACAATTCCCAAAGCGTTGTATACTTAAGTAGTAGAAAAGAAGGTCTGAAAAATACAGTGGCTGCGGCAACGTTGTAGTATTGTTTTTAACCAAACATTTGGGCACTAGCTACAACGATTTTCTCACGAACTGTCCTGCCACCCGTCTCCCGCTATTTCCCTAGCGGTGATTCTACAATTGACCAATATAATTTTCTTCTGTTCAACAATGTTTTCGTCTGTTGTTGATATGGTCGCCGTTCCTCTTATCAAGCCCCCCCTGAGAACATATTGTATCACTCACAACACTAGCTCCACCGTAGGTCGCGAAAATACAATAATGTTTTTTGAATAGACCTCGTATGGGCACAATTGTTTCTGATGTGTGACCACTGACTTCAAATGTTCAAAGACTGCTGGTCTCTCTCTCAAATTTCAGGGTGGTTGTACTTCAACCATCCATGGGTCTAAAACCTCATGATAGCTTTTTGGGATAACCGTTCACCATCTCTGCAACCTCAGTATTACTGCCCATTTCCTGTGTTAGTTAATCACAGGTCTTACACTGTGCCTGGATGAACTTGAGTTCAACCTTTATATAGTTAACTCTTCAACCAAACCATCCTAATGCCTCTCACGGGTACATTCAATGGCTGTAATTCGAACTTGGCGCTTTATTTTTGTGCATTTGGGCGTTGGACAAGTCGATCAGAAAGGCTATTGAGTAGTTGGTAAACTAATTAGAACCTCACAGCCGAAAAGATCGGTTCTGCGTAGGAATCCGTAATTTTACATCTTGACGACAGTCAACAATTTTACAGACGACTCTAGTCGCTAAAAAGTTGTCCATGTGTACAGAGAATTGTTAATTTCTTCAATCTTTGGACAAAGTGCTACACTGTGTCCCTAAACCCGACACACTGGTCTAACTCTTACTGGGCCAAAAAAGGTAGTTTTTGTTGGTTTGTAAACACACATGCCTCAATTAGCCTGTTACCAAGGCCTTGTGTACTGCAACATGGAACTTCATAGCTATTTAATGAGAGCAAAGCCAATTAAAAATCAGCATTTTCCTGGGTACTGCTATCAATACCTTTTGATCCAGCATGTGAGTAAGAATTCATAGTCTTCTAATTCTACGCAATGATGATCTTAATCCATATTAGAATAATGTTTTGTTTCATTCTTTTAACCCTTGTTGCCAATATTTAATAGTAAGAACTGAACACGATGAAAGCAGAAACGAAACTTGACCATTTTATTACAAATACAAACTTAGAGGGGACTTACAGTGTCTGTCAATCACCAATGTACAGACGTCGTGCTGCTCAATGAATTTGTGGGTACGGCGATATAAGCTGCAAATGCTAGTGTACCAACATGTCCCTGAGAGATCAAACTACTTCTTTGTCAGCGTACTGTGTGCAGTGTTAATTTCTAATTAGAAAAATAATTTTCCTGAGGCTTTGATTTCAAGATATTAAGAAAACCAAGTTTTACTTTCCTTAACCCTTAGTAGAAAGGAAAAAGAAAAAAGTACTATTTAGATTAGTGCACTTCAAAACACCATTAGGGAAACGGTTAGTGCGTTTGTGAATCAAATTGGCTCAAATTTGATATTTAGCCAGCAAATCACCATGGGACGCCAAATAAGGGTATTGGCGAAATTATCTTAAAACGAATTATTGTTATTATAGTGATCTGACGCGTTAAAACTGGGTGATTGGGGTTTATTTAAAATTGACGAAAAGAACTGGAAAGACAAATTTTTAATCGCAATGCAAAAAATTGAATTGAAGTGAGTCTGGTAATTGGGGCTGGTTTACCCAAACCTGTGGAAACCATGAAACAATAATAATAATGTAGCGGTACTACATGAGAAAGCTACATTCCTATTGGTCTTTGGGCCCTCGGATTCTCGTCAACAATTGACCCTGAAGTTGCAGTGTAGTGCAAAATATATTTTGAATAAAACGGTCAAGCTTTGTTTCTGCTTTCATCTTGTTCAGTTCTTACTATTAAATACTGGCAACAAGGGTTCTCTGAAGGTAGTTCGTAATTCTAGTTAGACGACTGGTAGGGTGTCCACCCTGTCTTGTGAGGTGACAGCAAATTGTAGCTTTGAGTGCCATTGCTCCATCATGCCATTTTCCTTTTGAGTGAAAAACGGTTGTGTGGATCCGAGCATCGTAGTGAGTTTGTCAAACAAGGAAGTTAGCGTTCAAACTCTTGGAAACCCTAAAACAATAATAATGTAGCGGCTCTACAGATCAAAACACCAAATTGTTTTCCTCAAAAACGGCTTTAACGATTTTGATTTCATTTTATGTGAAATAAACAGCTGCTAATAACGCGACAGTACCATTACATTTTTATACGTGGGAATATGACATTTTCATCAAACATTTCCAAGAAAATTGATTTTAGCGCAATTTCTCTTACATTTCACGCTCATTGGAAAATTTGGAGTAACTCAGTAAAAATTTCTACGTAAAATGTGAAGTTATGTTTTACCGACTTCGTATGAACTGATGGTGGAAAGATGTGTGTTATTCGCCACACCAGATATTTTTGGCAGGTGATGGTCCCACTACGTAATTGCTCAAGGCTAGCGCTAAAATGACTTTTCATGTAAAACCGACGTTAGGTTCGTTTTCAGTTTCAGATTGGAAGCTTATTACAAATTCGTTCAACTTGTTTCAGGAAGCCAAGAAACTCAAAGAAAACGAAACATTAATGGAGTGCCCTCGGTGTCGCCATCCTTCTGCCTGCTCTCCTTCGATTCATGTTGGCGTCTGCCAATCCCTTTTCTGCCAGTGGAAATTCTGCACAATTTGTAAAACCGAATTCCATCCGAGAGGGGATTGTCCCGTCCTAACGCCCGCTACTCCAACGACACCGACTAAACGATGCACCTCCATTGGAAGCAAACAAAGTCGTCGAAACCTCAGGCGGCTTTGACAATTTTCTTGTGACTATCGCTCACTTCGTCCGACTCGTTCCCTTTTTCTTGTCTTTGTTTTTATTTTTAAATCGTTGAAACTTTAAAAGTACAAAAATATTTAGTTTTGCTAGTTTCATCCGAAAGTTCACAACTTAGTTGTAAAGCTGCTCGACGAAGAGCTCTTTTCATTAATCGACATGAGTTTTGCTCAAATAAATGCGTCACTTACCCCGAGGACTTTGGACGCTGGTGCAATATGCTTTAAGTTAGGATTCGCTAGAGCAACGTATTTTCTAGTTCATGAGGTCTTCTTGTAGAACGAAGCCGTGTATTTGTTTTCTTTTGTGTGCTCAGGATTAAGAAATTCAACCTATTTTTGTACATTCCTTAATTTATTCCAGCTCCTATGACTCTTATTCTCAACGTTTTTTCAAAATATCAAAAATGTCCATTTTTGCAGGTTTGTTATAAGATATTTACTTCGCTTCCTTATATTTGTTAGCTTTTCTCAATAAAACAAAATTCAGTTCGGTGTTTTCCTTCGGAAATATGATGTCGCGAAAATTCAGGTTTGTGAAGCCAAAAAAAGGTATTTCGGTTGGGAAGCATTGTTTATAGACTGTTATTTGAAATCTCATTGTTCAGTCTTAACTTTATTTAGTTAAAATTTTGTGCCATTAGAGTTCAGATTCGCCGGAAGGAATCTTTTTTTTGTTTTTTTTTGTACTTTCGAACTGTAATAAACATTTTTTTACGTTACTCTGAAAGTTTATGTTGGAACCCCCAGACGTAGTTGTCTAGTCGGGCGTGACTGTCGTGGCATCGAGAGCTTTGGCACTTTGTACATAGTTAACGGAAAGATGTGAAAATAAAATGTCTGGTGCGATGCACACAACTTTCCTAGGCCCCTCGTACATTTACCGATTTTCGTGTCTTCAGCCCAATTTAATTTTCCCTCAGCACATTTGCACTTAATACTGCATAACTTGGAGATTTACGAAGAAAGTGGCGACGCTTAAGTTACGGGAATTTATTTAGTTGCCCCGAATAATACCACAACCAGTGAGTAGTCGATGCACAGGTAATTTACGAGACTGTTAACATACTTTTGAGAAGGATGGTGTTAACTCTTATTGCAATTATAGGGGAAAAGTTAGTTTTTGGTGGATTTTGCTCATACCCTTATTTTGGCGTCCAATGGTGACCTGCGGTCTGGATATTAAGTTTGAGCTAATTTGGTTTTACAGTTTCCTCTCAATCGTGCTCACAGTCACACTCAGATCTTCCATTTGCCAAAATAACGTTTTCGTGCTCACTTTTTTTTCAGCCGATTACGTAGGTTCCCCTGTTAAGGCCAAGAAATGGTTATTAGACGGAAGCAAGCAATACAGAGCAAAAACGTATGCCGAAACCCGGGATCGAACCAGGGACCTTTAGATCTTCAGTCTAACGCTCTCCCAACTGAGCTATTTCGGCTGATGTAATAACGCGGTGGCTAACTTATCACAGCTCGGTCAACTACGCGATCAATTCGAGTAAAATAATTCGTTATTGATTTCCGACTTACCAGCAGTCATGGCAACAAATTATGTTCGCTTAATACAAACTGCACGGCTAACTAGTCTGTCTACTTGTGGAATTCGTAGTAAAAGATTGATGATTTAATGCTAATCTCGGAGTTGTCCCAGTGATCTGCAGGCTATTTGGTTCCGCCGTTCTCCCTCAATCGATTTCACAGACCATGCAATTTAAAGATCTGGAGAACACTCAACATTATTTTTTCATCCAAGAATATAACTTTCCTTCCTGCTCCGTGGGGAAGGAAATGGATTATCATTGCTTCGAGTTGAGCACTGTCAATTAGTTTACAAATGCTAAACGTCTAAGACGAAAATAAAATCGCCTTACTTCGGACGGTGGAGAAGCTTTAGAATTGGATTTCACAACTTTAACTGTTTAAGTAACTGGGGTTTCATTCTCTCCCACAGCACACTATAAAATATGAACTCACCCATCATGTACGTGAGTTTGTACTTGAGCTTAACCTGACATGCAACCCTGTT